>JAYJLV010031723.1:0-28633 GCA_036873485.1 Torymus texanus | reverse complement strand
CAAGTAGATATATATATATATATATATATATATATATATATATATAGACGATTCGAACTTTGCACGCAGGAAATCAGGGTGTGAAAGAGATCCAGATTTGAGCTACGTGTTAACGACTCGTGCAGTAAAGTAAGTTCGCGTTTATACGGGCCACAGCGAGAGAGAGAGAGAGAGGGAGAGAGAGAGACACGCCGGAAGACGAGTGTGGGATGGTAATATTGTAAATTACGCGATTATATGGGTAGAGAGAGATAGAGAATAAAAAAAAAGAAACTGTATAACGTGCATGGACTGATATGGCTTTACACATAGTTTTCCGCAATTTCGTTCATTAACTCGCAGTTCGCCATGCGATATTTATTCGGAAATAATTCCTACTGTTTATTTGCGCTCAAGACCGGAATATATAAATTCAACTAAGCATTAAACGCTGGCTTTTTAGACGCACGTTCATTTTCGCCTGAGCAGAATTTATGTGTAATATTAAAGTGCGATATTATACCTTCCGCCTCTCCCCCTCCTCTGTTGAAAAGTAGAGCATGGGGCTTTTAAAGGGGAAAATAGACGATTTATTAAATTTGTACGCTATTTTCGTTCGTTACAGAATCGTTACACATTTGAAAAATTTGGAAAAAAAAATTTGTTGAAAATTCACGTGATGATGCGCGTTAGGCAATATGTTTTATGAGCAATGCAAATATTTAGGAACTTGTATGGTAAAATGATTAACGGTTGGTATAAAACTACCTGGTAAAATATAGTATAGCGTTTTGGCAAGGTTATAATTCAAAATGTGTGTTACATAAAAAACATATATAATAACTCATAACAAGGAAATATGACGTTTAATTAGTTATCACAAATTAGTTTCATTTGCAAACATTCCGGTTTACAGCAGGAAATTAACCATAAATTTCATAGTGAACAATTTATAGTTCAGTAAAATAAAAGTAGTAATACTTGTTCATCAAAGATCGTGTACCAATAAACGGCCACATACACTTGATATAATATGTTTTTTTAAGTTACATTAATACAAATATATTCTTTTCTTTTTTAAATTTAATCTAGATATATAGATTCTAATAACTAACAAGAGGTTGCATTTTCTAGTTTATATTTCATAAAGATAAATTCACTTGATACTTTTACCTGAAATTAGAGACAGTTCCAGACTAAAGAGAATCCACAAAAAAGGTTAGCCACTATACAATTGATTATTATTTATTTTTGCATATTTTAAGTAACATTGTTGCATTGCATTTTAAACAAACGTCACAAACAGTTTATATAAATAATTTTAGACAAAAAAGATTGTGTACTCTATTGTAAGCAAGGGGACCAAGTATTAGAGCAAAATTTTGGGACACTAGAATCAGTTTTTCCTACAGTAACTATCTTCTGGTGCATTGGCCATATTCGTGGTTAACTGATTAATTTATTATGTTATAATTAAAAAATATACTTTTGAAATTTGTTTTGATAATTTGAAGAATGATTTACCATTACATGATAGTTATTTAAGATTCAGTAGTGTTCATATATAGATTGAATTCTTATACTATTTAACTCTAAGCTCTTGATAGCTAATGATAAATTTCCAATACTTTAGCCATTTTAAAAAGTATTACGACGTTGTTAGAACATTGTAAGAAAAGCTTTATTACAGCACTAAACATAATATTACATACATCTACAACTAATGGCACAGCTTTCACACGATTAAACATGTTTTCCGAAATACTTTCAACTTCTATACACAACACATACAGCTAAATAAGGATAACAACCCTAAAATTTCAAAGAATCCTCAACAGCCCGAGAATTCACAAAAGTATAACAAACAATTCAACTTGTCGGTGTCGCTGCGCCGCACGCGCGCACTATGCACCCTTCATTCCCGGGCTCGCTGCTACACAGCAGTAGCAGCGACTAAAATTGGGTAGCTTCCCTTGGCGCGAGGCCGAAATTACGAGCTTGTTGGAAAGTTATTGTTCCAGACAACACGCTGTTAAAGATACAATCTGGCAAGATACTCTCCGCGGCAGGAGTTGAGAACTTTATTCGAAACGATAAGATATATCTATATATATATATTTTATTTTTAACCCCAACTATATATATACGTTTCAAGTGTAACACGTGCGGTGAACCACGTCACAGGAAGTCCTTATATACACACCGAAATGGATTTTCGTTATACGTATGTCTTCGGTTTGTAAATTAAATTTTGTAAAACTCTTAATAATATAACACGCGAAAACTTTGCAGATATACACACAGTTTACTCAGATCCTTTCCTGGTTTTCACGTATTATAGCGTGTGTTTCGCATTACAAACAGTCCAGCCTTAGACACATATACACACATACTAGCAACGCGTGTATATGTATATTTGAACAGAGCGGAACTTTAATGAACTCAATCTCTAGCCGCACCCCGGCACCTCGGCCTGAGCGTAGTAATTTTGACGGACGTTTCCGCGCGGAACTGCCGGAGATCACGCGAATTTCAAACTCTCGCTCGCGCGTACTATACTACCCGCTACCTTTTTTTTTACCTCCCCCTACTATTATTCCGTAGCCTCATATTTTACAATTTCGTGCGCGCCTTCGAACACCGCGATCGTGCGAAATTGACTTTTATGAATTTTACGTTCGCGTAAGCTTGTGTATACATATATATATGTGCGCAGTTTTGCTAATATTTTAAATCTCAATGAGGTGCAGAGGTGTAATTAAAATTGAACGATAGAATGGGTTGTGGGGTGATTAGTAAAGTAGTAAATTGCTGCTTGATAGAGAAAAATTTGATCGGGTTACGAATGATTTTGCGAGGATTCAGATAAGCATTTGTGCGTTTATCGCAAATGTTTGATTATACGATGTGTAAATGTTGTATAAATTATGAACGTATAGAAGCGACCGGCATGAGTTAACTGAGGATGAAATTTTAGCAAATGAGAAATTGTGTATTTAAAATTAAGTTTGTTATATAGTGGTAATAAAGTCATTCGGTCATACTCCCTGATTTGAACGGTACACATATACATTTCACTGTTAAAAGTGTAAGACTATTTTCAAATAAAAGATTGATTAAATTTGTTTATTTATTTATTTATCTAACCATGAAAATTATGATAATTGTAATCCTACAGTAGTAAACACGGTTATCTATTCGTCGGGTATTTTAACATATAATAAAAATTACTACAATTGGCAATAAAAATCCTATTATTTTGTAATTTTTTCTATACAAACAGTAATTTTGACTATTAATTGTAAAATGTTAATGAAAATATGAGTGTTTCTCACAGTTACTATCGAAAATAATAATCTTTGCTACACCTTTATTTTGCGATTATGTTTATAAATTTTTGTCGATTTTGCTATGAAAAAAAAAATAAATAAACTTTCATAAAATCAGGTCACGGAATTAATTACACATGACGAAACACAGTGAAAAGGCGCTTTTCTTACATTTTGACTTCGTGTAAAGTCGACATCATTTTCAGAGCGTCCCAAAACTTTTTTTTTCCAGGAGATGTAGTACATTTTGACATCCCTCTAATCATCACTCGAATCACCTAGAATTACACCTTAGAATTTAAATAACAGAGTAAACAAAAATAATGAAATAAAAGCTGAAAAAAATAAACTAAAAAACATGATATTTGTGTAATCTACTTATATATAAATATTGTTATATCCTCTTATTTTAAAAATATTAACATACCATAGAGTTTAAAACTTTAGAAAAATGTTATCAATATAGATGAAAAGTAACCGCACAGTGAAAAAAAATCCTATACAAGTATACCCTCGCTCCACTAAGTACCTCACCACACATATACACAGAGCAAAAAAAAAAGGAAAACTAGAACAACAAAGTAACTACACAGAAAAAGTGAGACCTCGCACATATCCAATAAACCAATTCCGATTACGCACGTACCACATCAGTCTCTCGCGCATCCTCGCACGGACTTTTTCGATTTCCCTTCGCTCGCTCAGCCGCGCTCTCTGACCTTTGAAAAAGTTTCTTTTTCCACACGGTGGGAGAAAAATATGCGCGCCAACTAGGCTATGTAGTACCGTATTCGTTCCACACACACATATACACATGCACAGAAAGCGAAGGGGGAAATTGGAGTTGGAGAAAATCGAAATTGGAAATCGTAATTGCAGGCGAGTTGCGCTCTCTCGTGCGGTTACGCGCGCACTGCCTGCGCGGCCTACACACATTCATCTCCGCAACGTCTCGTATACGAGCATTATACACACGTACATATACATACGCATATACGTATATATGTTATATATATATATATATATATATATATACACACTACACAGACGTATACATATACACATATACGCTTGGCGATAGTATAACGGTTCGAAACTCGCGACTCGCCGCGAACTTGGGCTATGCAGGTCAATGTATTCCGCGGGCAATCATTGCGGCGTCTTGTTGTATGTAAATGGAATCCACGCGATCTGTTCCTACATATATACACACACAGACACACACACACACACACCGGTGCTTTCCTCTCGTTACATCGCCGACGATTTTTCCCTTCCCAACATTGTGCTCGCAACAGTATATATACGCAAGAGCGAGATGGAGAGAGAGAGAGAGAGAGAGGGAGAGATATATATACACGTAGAGCAAAGTCCCAAACCAGTCGCGGCAAAACATGGGACACAAAACTGCGGGCGTACAAAACAAACTCCAGGATTACTTTGGCCCTCGCGCGATTTGCACGGGATTAATTGAGCGCACGGAGAATCCGGACTGGAGTAGAACATTTGGGCTCTATTTGCCGCACTACTATACTCACTCGCTTTATAAGTATAGCTGATTAATGTAAACAAGTGAGCGCGCGAGCTCGGGAGGATGATGTTTAAGTAGACTTGTTTGCCGAATTTCCGTATGCAGCGGTTATGTATTATATCCTCCCGCGAATGTTAACTGAGAGAAGAGGTGAGGGAGGGGGGGACTAATGACGCGTAGTATCAAGGGGCGGTTTTGTTTGATCGCGCGTGTGGATTTAAAAAGATGTATCTTACACACACACACACACACACACACCTAGATATATCTATATATATATATATATATATATATATACATGGATATGGATGTGTTTAAAGGATTCACGCGTGCGCTCGGTTCCGCGAATAATGCAGGTGTATATCTTTCGTGATTTGTGCGCTGCAGCAGCTTTGTGGCTTTGAGAGAGAGAGAGAGAGAGAGAGAGAGAGAGAGAGATCGAGTGTGCATGAACACGCGCGCGTGGCTGCATGCAACTCTCTATATCGTATCGTGTGGTATCGGTGAGTGTGAGAGAGCGAGAGAGAAAGAGAGAGAGAGAGAGAGAGAGAGAGAGGATGCATGCTATGCTAGATCTATGCTAGAAGGGTTATAGTTAGGTATGTGTGTGTGTGTGTGTGTGTGTGTGTGTGTAGGTTGGAGAGTATAGGAGACGGTTTGTGTGATTCATAGTAACGTCGTTTTTGTAGGTGAGTTTGATGGGAATTCGTGGGGAGGTGGTGATGGAAATTATAAGGAGTTGTGAGTTTAAATTAAAATATTATGTGAGAGGTGAACACTCGATGATTGTTTGTTTATTTTATAATTTATATTTAAATTTACATGTGAATGAATGAGAAATTCATGAAGAATAGTAAGTGAATATAGTTCAAAGATAGAAGAACGATTTAATAATAAAATTAGTAAGCTTTAATTTATTAATAGATCTTGTATGATACAGATTTTATCGTAAATCCACCTGTAACAGATGTATGTCACAAAATTTAATGAGTGTAATCGGCAATTAACAATGGTATACTAAATCGTTTGCTACTTCCAATCGGAAGACTCAAGAGGATAGGGCCTCAGGGTGTAAAATGTTTTCGAGCAATCAAAAGTTTATTAAATTTTGTTAAACAAAAAATTTTAAAAAAAATCGAAAAGTGTTCGAAAATTTTAGTCATGTTTTACTCTCGAAACTTCAATTCAAATTGTGAGAATAGGAAGGATCGTAGAAAGGATTTTTCTCACATGATCGTGCTAAAATAATATTTTCGAATAATTGTACAGATACAACAATACAACGTACAAATTAAATAACTTGTTCCATTAAAACACTATATATATATACTTTCTACTTCATTCTCTTGAAAAAAGAAGTACCAATCCGATGAATAATCCTCCCGGCACCTTTGACTCTTTGCAAATTTTTCGTACAATCGCGAACATCTGGAAATTCCAAAGCCCCCCCAGTATACAAGAATCGCTCATTCTACCTTTTCCTCCAACTATGCCGGGACGCGGCGAACATCGCGACCGATCGACCGAACGCTCTCGCATACCTACACCTCTTTTCTTCAACTCCCGCGCGCGTGCAAAACTCTCAACTTTGCCCTCACCGCGCGTGCAGCCTTTGCACTAAAAGCATACGATAAACGCTTGATCGTCATCGTCTATATTCCTTTTGTATACTGTACATAAGTATGCGTAAGGATCTGTATACTTGGAAAAAATTATCTATATACGTATATATAAGCATAATATATAAAAATATTGTATCTATATACTGAGAGAGTTCAAAAACTCAAAAAAAAGGATATTTTGTGGTACACCTGTGTAATAATTTTTTCTTAATTTATATATCATATAATATAGATGAGGAAACAGTCACTAATTACTAACCAATATTAAACTTCTACAAGCAGTAGTGAATGTTACATACGAAAACAATTAAAGTCGAAGAAAAGAGCTATAATTTTAATTAAGAATCGTTAGAATCGCGAATTATTCTGTGCAAAGTTACGTGTGTTTAAAAATCGTCAACAAATAAACGAGTTTTTCCGAATACACTTAATTCTTAAGATTTTTATCGTTTTTTATTATTTTTCACGATTTTCAAATGCAGGTAACGTTGTACATAATTAGTACTCCATAACCATTAATATTGGTTAGTTTTCTACAGTATGATCATATTACTTAGTTTTATATGATTATATAATAGGCTCATATATGGATGTAGATGGACATGTATGAACGACCACTACAAATGTATCATATAATATATATATATATTATACATACCCATATATAATCTTACATAATCATGTATGACTATATACTTGCTTATAACCAATATCTATTTTTATATCAAGATAAAATCCATATATTATCCAATACGATCATACATAAGTACGTACGGTTAATATGTCCATGCAAATTTTTACACATGAGTACGTATGGTCATCTAAAAATCATTTTTCCACGATTAATGTACACACATTTTCTCTCCTTCCCCCTTCCCCTCTCCATCGCTCTCTTATGCACACGCGCGTTTTCATTAGTTTAATGTTACGCGCTGGTAAGTCTGAGCATGCGAGGGCGAAGTCAAACAACGCCTCAATTAAGCGTAATTATCGATAATACGCAGGGCGCGCACAAGCACGTTCCGCGCAAGTAGTTCGTTATGTTTCGCCAGGATGTGTGGGTGTATATATATATATATATATATATATATACACACCCACACACATATATATGTCTAAGAGGGGGCGCAAGGTGAGAACAGTGGAATCTTGTCGTTTACGCGCGACGGTGTTGCCTTGCAATTAAGCGAGTTGATAATAGCTGGCGCGAGATTTCGTCAAGAAGTGACAGGCAAGTATTTAGATGACTTGATAAGGAAAGAAAATATGTCATGGAATTTTGAGTGATTGGATTTTGGTGATTAAATAATATTGGATATAATTTGATTAAAAATTGTGTGGAATATGTGATGTTGTATTGCGTTGTATGCCTTTGGTTGTATGCGAGGTAAAAGACACTGTTTTAATAGATTGCTAGGAAGGAGATTATATTTTATGTCTTTATTTCGGCTAGCAGTTTAAGGTGACAACTTTTAATCCCTCCCATCAAAATGATCTGTAAAAGAGAAATTTGAATTATTAATAAAATTTGTAACTAATATACTAAAAGTAAGTTACATTTATGATGTAATAAGCCAAAAATGGAAGTTCTAGACCTACTTTGTCCCAATATATGACTTCCATTTTTGGCTTATTACATTATAAATGTAACATACTTTTAGTATATTAGTTACAAATTTTATTAATAATTCAAATTTCTCTTTTACAGATCATTTTGATGGGAGGGACTTGAAGGTGTCACCCCCCCCCCTTAATTATTTTCACACGGTCTTTGTCCTTTGATAACTATTTATAAATTACTACGGATGAATTACAGATGGACACATATAGAGTACAATTACACGACATTTAAAATTATCGAATTTGAATCAAATTGATTATTAGTTCTTTATTTTAATTCATCTGTATTTTATTTTCATTGGTGTTTCTTATGTTAGTGAGACTAAATAAACAGTTGAAATATATACGTATTTTGGAAATTCTTAAAATTCAGTAATTATAAATTATATTGTTAAATTAATGGTTATATAGATAATGGTTTGTTTCTCTTGTTGGAAAGTAACAGGATTCTAAAAACGAAGGTTTAATGAGGTGACTATTTACTTTGCCAACGTTTCTGGAGTTTCTTGACTCCTTTGTACAGAGCTACAATGTTAAGTAACGAAATAGTCTTTGATTTCTAAGACGTAACAAACAGAGTAATAAAGAATGTTTGGATTGGTGTATAACTTCGTCATTGCAGAAATCACTATAGCTTGGATGGTCATTATGCATTTAGTTAGTGCTGCCAACCATATCTTGTTGTTTATTTGTCATAAACTATGTTTTAATAAATTGTTAAATTCAAATCACTTACTTTTAATTGCTATTGTATTCGGTTCTAATTTATACATATCGCCACATATACAATTTTTTTTAAAGTTTTAGTTGTATCTGGTTTTTATCAATATACTTAAAATTAAACATAATAAAGGTACGCGACTAATTTCAACTGGATAAATATAAAATATACATATTAGTTTTTGGATATGATGATGTGATGATTGGTGTATTTGTTCGGTTTTAGTTCAAGTCCGTAAGCGATAATCATTTTTTAAATCTTTATTGTAACAAATAGATTGTAACAAATACCTTGAAAAGCACGGTGAAATCATGCCGTCTAAACGTCGGCAACATTTAATGGAAATATGTTTTTGGTTTTATTAACAAGTTTTCTAAAAGTTTACTCAACGAAGGTTGAACACGAATTTATCCTTATCTAAATACCTATATACGAAGCCCTTTTACCATTCAACGTTGCCAACTTGAATATGTAGAAAGATCTCGTCTTTGGAATAGTATAATCTTGTTTAGGATTTGCTCGAAATAACTCTTCTATGAAACGAGTCGCTTATAAAAACTCTCAATGTAAATAGCAGCAAGTGTAAAGTTATCCAAGATACGCATAGAGTGTACTAAGTTTCCGAGAAATGAAAGACCAAGAACGAGAGAATTCGTTCTCTTTTCGCTTGGGTTTCCTGAATTGGACATACTCATATTATCGTAGATTGAATATTATATTACTCGTTGAAGAAAAAAAAAAGTAAAATGATTTCTCGCACAAGACTCAAGATTAACCGACGACTGATATAAGCAAAGAGTAGCAAAGACTGTAAAAATATCATTGCGGAGAATATCACCTGGGATCACAATCGTAATTCGGTTAAGTAATGCAAGAGTTTTGCAAAAATCTTGAAATAATAGAAATATTGATCAATTGTGAAAATTAGATATGGATGTAAACGTATTCGTTTGTTTTGCATAATTTAAGTTTTCGACTATTACATTAATTTAAAAATATATGAGTCTAACGCAAATATTATACAGGGTGTCTCATTAATGTATACGAATAAATGGTGATTGAATTGTTTTAAGGATGTCTGTTCATTTGAAATCATTTTTAAATCATAATTTTAATAAATTTATATTATAATAATTTTACATAATATTTGAGTCGATAGTTTGAATAGTTCCTATTTCATTAGAAACCAAGCCTCAAGTACGAAATTCCAATTCCACGAAATTCCAATGATAATTAAAAAGTTTACCATGTACCGAAATCTCAATGAAATTCACCAATATGTGACGATATTTATAGACTAAAAGTATAACCGTCGAAACTTTTGTTATTTAACTTTCGCGCGAGCACACATAGGTGTCTCGATTTTCTCCGAGGGTCGTGATGCGACCACATGAAAAATTCGTGGCCCGCGCGCTTTATCTCATGCAAATATCAGAAAAGAGAGAGAGAGAGAGAGTGAGCCCATGAGTGTTACGCAAATACGAATAAAATTGAGAAATAAAAGTATCCCGGGTCGCGGCGCTTCCCGCGTATGCACTACTCCGCCGTGAATTTAAAACGACGTATTATGACGACGTGCATTAGATGTACTCTCTGACTGCCGACTTAAAATAATAAGAATTTTACATGCCAAGCCGTGGAAGGGACCATGGAAGTTCAAAATGTCATTTGGCTAAAAGAGTTCGCTGGGATTTGGTGCGGTTTTTAAATCAGAATGTGCTGGGTTTATAAGTATTCTACGAGTAAAGTGTTCTATTGCTTCCTCAAAGAGGAAGCTTTGTAACGGTGAAAAAATTTTTGAGACAAAAAAGGATTAAAATAATGTTTTAAGATGAAATGTGTTAAAAATTTTCAATTTTGAGAAAATTTTTTTTCTTCTCTGTATGTATGTGTGTGTATATCTCGGGAACCAAACCATCGATCTTCGCTGTTCAAAGCTTATTTTGTTTATCTCGCGAAAAAAAACTCGGAACCGTGACGTACTTAATATTCTATCGATTTTCTTTTCTTTTATAAACAAAAACCGATTTTGAATTTTTCGTTTTTTTGATTTTTGGATATGTAGAGATCAAAATTATTTATCAGTCTAAATTGTTCTTAAAAGGTCTTTCAATTGCCTACACTTTCACTTTTTAATATTTAAGTTATTATTCGTATTTTATTTGTTATTAACAAAAAAGTTTTCCTAAAATTCCTAAATTAATTTCTCAAAAGCTAAATGATCAATCGATTTGAAATTTAAACCACAAATTGAACTCATTTTAAGGAATATTAGGTTAAATTTTTAAGAAATTATTTCGATTTGTTTTCGAGAAAAAAAATAGCATTTTTGATGTGCCACACGATAACTGGAGTAAAAATTATCTGATCGACTTGAAATTTAGCACGGGCATAGCTTTTTTATACCTATAGGCTGAGTTCGTTGCCTAGAAATATCTGACTGTTATGAAAAAAGATATTGGAGGTTAAATATTTTTCTATAAAATTTTTTAATACCTTTTTCTCAAAAAATTCTTTATTAATTGACTTGAAATTTTAACCACTTATTAAACTCCATTAGTACAAGAATGGGTTAAATTTCCAAGTGTATTCCTTTATTTGCTTTTGATGAATAATATTATAGTAAAAAGTGGCGTTGTCTTTTTTTATATATGATACTGTGAATATTTTTCCATTTTGTAAAATAAATTTGAAAGGGTATTAATTTCCTGTATTTTTTAAAAATATTTAAATATCAATCGACCTTCATTTGTCATTTCGGTAAATGTATCATTTCCTTCTCTATTTTTTTATCTCAAAAACTATTCTATATTTTTACACGAAATTTTTACCCATTTTAACGTATAAAAAGTACTTCTCCCTCTAAATATCTCAAAAGGTTATATTGTTTTGTTACTGAGAACAAAATTATTGAAGAAAAAAATTGCATATTTGTTGTCGTACGATGACTGGAATAAAAATCAATTAATCTTTATGAACTTCACAAATAGGTAGTCTCTCTTATACTTCTGGGGCCCTATAGTTGTCTGACTAAAAATGTTTATAAGATTCGAATATATTTGATTGAAAACAATTCAAGAAACATATTGTGAAAAATTTATGTACATAATTTCATAAAAATTGCTCCATTATTTTGTGAGATATTCATGAAAAAGTTATTAAAGAAAAAAGTGCGTTTTCGTTTTCGCACGGTATTTTTAGAAATTTTTTATTTTATAAATTATTGAAAACATTATATCTTTTTTCAACCATGGTACATTTCTCGATATGTGCTGTATATTCTTAATTAATCACTAAAAAATAAACGTAAAATTACCATTACTTAGGACTCTATTTTTTTCAAAGGTCCTATCCAAAACTCTTCACCTTTTCTTTTTTCACCAATAACATTTTTCAAATTTTAACTTTCCCACAAACTGATTGCGATTTCATAAATTTTACATTTATAAACATTACTAGTATATATAACTTTGTTTTTAAATATTTCAATTTATTCAAATATTATTCATCAAAATTATTTTTTTTAATTATTGAAAACATTTACGTAATTCTAACAATCGATCAAAATTTTTAACAAATTTTTACAAAAAATGCACACTTTTTAATAACCGTTTTTACCGTCCACTATCTTTCTACGGTCTCCCATTCCTCCCCACATATTTTCTTAAAAATTAAACAGGATTTGCATCTTTGCATAACGTTTTTTACCACCCCCCCTCCTTCACTTACTCACGCATTTCTTCCCACATCTGCTAAGCTGCCACAATACGATAAGTTCCGACGTTCTTCTCTCTACCCCATCTCGAAGCTGCTAGAACCTGTTCCCAAAACATGTCTCTCTTCGCTGCTCGTGACCAAAAATTTACTCCCAACTTCTTAGTAGTAAGACGAGAATATTTTTTGAAATTTCATCATTTTCAGCAATCATTTCTTTTTGCTTATCTTACAGAGTTGGTAATCTTTTGATTTAACTGCGTATCATAGTCTACAAGGTTAGTGCATTAATAAGCCGTTTCTCATAAATTTAAAACCATCGTTGTTACAACAAATATGAAGAATTTTCCGTTTTCTTTTTTTGAACAATTTAATTAAATGTAAATATTGTCTCCTGCATAGACGAAATTCCAGACTACTTATTATAGAAATAAATTGTATTTCAAACTTATTTATTCACGCAAGCAAAATGCAAAAGTAGTTATTCTTTGAAAAAATAAATAAAATCGTAAGGCCGGTTACGTAGAAACAAAGCTGGTAACCGACGTACACTTACGACTTTACGACCCTTATTCATTTTGAAACTTTCTTGGCACGTCTTATTCTCCTCAAGAAATCTTCTACAGTAATATAGTACCTTAATAGGTGTTGTCCTATATTCTATAGGTACTTAACCCTTTAGCAAAAATTTGCTTTAATGCTAACTTTCTCAAAACTAGCAAATATTAACCGAGGCGCTACGTGTCTCTTAAAGTTAACTAACTCATCCGCAACTCAGTTTGTAATAGTAAAATAGATACTTTGAATATTACGGGCAGGTATAGCACCGAATCTTTCCCAAAATCCAAAACTAGAGTCAACTACGTAGAAACACTGATTGGCATTAAATTATAGGTAGGTATACGCTTCTCGAACCCCGTGCAGGTATAGGAAAATCTATTAAGTACGAGAGACCTGAGAAAAAGACACTTCCAGTAATATCATGCCACACTGGCCTAATTTGAGTCCCCGGAAGAATAAGTTAATGCTCATAAATTATTCTGCTGCTTGCATAACGGAGACGACACCTAGGTTTTACTGTTAGTGTAATGAAAACCAAGCCAGAATAATGAAATTCCCTTAAGGTGAAAATTTAAGTATAATGAAATACAGTGATATTAAGCCTAATGGAGCTGCGGTAACTTTGTATAAACATTTGTCAGGATAACATAAGGATTGAGTAAGTAAACGTTACTCCTAGTGAATACAGGTATACTGAAAAATAAGTAGGAGGACGCTTTTGCAATCGAGAGACTTACAAGTAGCACCGGAATACCCTCATTAGTGCTGTAGTCCACCGAATACTTTTTCAGTGTACCAGGGCCCAATAGTTAGTCTAATAATGCTGTTGAAATAATCCCGTTATCCTAAAATTATCGGGACTATTGAACCTTGTGTATGTATTAGGGTATGCTGAATTTGTCGAGAAATAGATACCTGGCTCACGAAGCCGTCGTAAATTCATTTGGGAGATAGGTCTAAAGAAGAAAAAACCTTTCTTTCCTTACAGCGGAGGTTCGAGAGTGTCAGTGGAAAAAGATTTTAGACCTGCCTTTAGCCCACTGTTCTAAATGCATTCAGTCAGCATTTTTTCCTAATATATATGCAAATTATAATACCTTAATATTATACTAACCATTGGGCCCTAGTACACTGAATAAGTGTTTCGTGGACTACAGCACTAATGGGGGTATTCCGGTGCTACTTGTAAGTCTCTCGATTGCAAAAGCGTCTTCCTACTTATTTTTCAGTATACCTGTACTCACTAGGAGTAACGTTTACTTACTTAATCCTTATGTTATCCTGATAAATGCCTATACAAAGTTACCGCAGCTCCATTAGGCTTAATATCACTGTATTTCATTATACTTAAATTTTCACCTTAAGGGAATTTCATTATTCTGGCTTGGTTTTCATTACACTAACAGTAAAACCTAGGTGTCGTGAATAAATAAGTTTGAAATGCAATTTATTTCTATAATAAGTAGTCTGGAATTCCGTCTATGCAGGAGATAATAGTTACATTTAATTAAATTGTTCAAAAAAGAAATGGAAAATTCTTCATATTTGTTGTAACAACTATTGGTTTTAAATTTATGAGAAACGGCTTATTAATGCACTAATCCTTGTAGACTATGATACGCAGTTAAATCAAAAGATTACCGACTCTGTAAGAACTTACTTCTAAGAAGTTGGGGGGAAAGTTTTGGTCTGGGAAAGGTTCTAGCAGCTTCTAGGTGGGATAGAGAGGAGAGCGTCGGAACTTATCGTATTGTGCGGCAGCTTAGCAGATGTGGGAAAAAATGCGTGAGTAAGTGAATTAGGGGTTGGTGGTAAAAAAGTTTGTGGAAAATTGTACATTTTTTTGAAATTTTTAACAGATGTTTTAAGTGTGTATATGTTTTCAATATTATAAAAAATTATAAAAAAAATTCATAAAAAGAAAATAATAAATCGAACAAGATTTAAAATTAGAATATAAAATTTGTTTTATCTACAATGTTATTGGTAAAAATGTCATCAAGGCAAAATAAAATCGTCTCTTTATTAAAGTAGGATTGGCTTTACGTTATATTACATTAACATAGCTTTAAAGCAAATGAGTTTTCTAAATTTTCTAAAAAGAAGTTTCTTCATTTTTAATCTGACTCTTCTTTTAAAAAAAACGAGATTTTTCTTTTTTTAATGAAATTTTTTAGTTTATAAATGTAATGGAAACTACAGTTTACATATATAAAGTTCATTTCCACTACAAACGTAATCAATTTTTTTTGTTTTCCAATATCTATAGCTTTTCTATATATCTGTTTATTTAACTGAGTGAACCGTTTTGATTAACTAACTTTGTTTTTAATTCTGCTATTAATAGAGTGAGAAGTTTATTTAACACACTTCCGACCAATATCCGCAACTGTCAATATTTTCAAGTGCAGACTATGAACTTCAATTTTTAATTTTGATTAAACTTATAATAATAATTTGTTTCATTGTAGATTATTGTATTGGCGTCATTTTCCTTATTTTTATTTTTACCACATAAATTATACAAAAGTCTATTGCCCGTTTATTTTTAAATAAATAAATAAATAAAAAATTTCCCATTCGCTTTCTTCGAGTAATAACTGAAAATTTTCTATTTCTTACACAAAATTATTACTTTTTCTACAATGGATTTCGTAAAAACTTTAAATTATATATCACAATAGTAATAGGTTAAAAAAAATTTTAAATTTGCATTTATAAAAATTCTTAAATTTGTATTTACACTCACTTCAACATATAATTTACGTTAACTAAATTCACGAACAAAACAAGACTATCGTTGTTATTTAAAAATATAACGATTAAAAATTTCTCATCACTTTCAGCGTAAAGAGAATAAAACTTCGCATTTCGACGCTATATACCTTATCGAGGTACTGCAGGTATATACATATATAGAAGTAGTATACAGGCATCAGTATTCCACGCGAGAACAGCTCTTGCCTTCTTGCCGCGCGGCGTGCAACGTATAAATGAAGCTCCGAATTCGCCAGCGCGAAAAGTGATTTCGGCCTCGTTTGCCAATCGCGTGAGAGCGAGCGAGAGGCAGAGAGAGAGAGAGGGGATGGAAAGCAGGGGGAAGGAGAGAACGGGAGAGAGAGGGAGTGAGAGAGAGAGAGAGAGAGAGAGTGGAGCCCGGGATTTACTCGTTGGTCGGGCCAAGCGACTGCTTGATTATTTGCTTCTCCGCAGTCTAGTTTGATTGAATCGCCGGCTTGGATTCGCGCAACTATCGCGCGCACAGTAATTCCCACGGAAGCCGCATCCCCGACGTCGCAGTTGGGACTCCCTCTGTACCCTCCTCCTCCTCTTCCTCCTTCTTCTCTCTCTCTCTCTCTCTCTCTCTCTTCCTCTTTCGCTTTCCCTTTGCTCTCTCACTCACTCTCTCTCTCTCTCTCTCTTCGCTGGCTCTTTCTCGCGTTCGTTCCCGAGCGGCGTTGTATATAACGCGAACACAACAATCGCGCCGCCCGAAACGCAAATCGAGAAACTTACGTTACGGAGTGTTACACAGACTCTACGTTCGTTCATGTCTATGTGTATGTGTATGTGTAAACGTGGGATGCACGCGCAAACCCTTAGAATTACGCGAGCCCGCAGAGTTGCCACCGCTCGTCCCAGAGCTCCGTGGCTTGATGCACGTCGCTCTCGCTCTCCCTCTCTGTGTACTTCCACTTTCTCTCTCTCTCTCCTCTCTCTTTCTCTCTATCTTTCTCTTGGCTTCGTCTCGCTCCCTTGCGTCTACACTTCTATTCCGCCGCAAGAGTCCCGCTAGTTCCGAGAGAAAAAACAGCCGCGGATTAGCGGGTATGGTACACGGGAGATAAAGTTACGTTACCGCTTGTGACGGCAGAATCACGCAATGAAACTTATACGCTTCGAGCTATTATGTTCAGATCTCAACGATGCGTGCGTATATAGCTACTATATACCTATATACAACACAATTCTTCTTTCGTAACTTTATACCTCATTTCTCGCTTGTTTTCCAACATAACACGGTGCACAAACTTCATATATATATATGTATATAGACAATTTCACGTAATTTTTTGTAAAATTATAATGTAGCTTTTATCGTAAACACACATATATATATATATATAAAATATATATCTGTAATACATAATTCTCTATACTATTTTCTCCACTAAAAGTTAACCACACGACTTGTAATTTATTGTGTGATTTTCCGCACACTAACCGTTACTTCCACGAGGGTAAGCTGACACTCGGCACTGCACACGCGGCTGGCTCCCCCTGTGAAAACCAGTTTTACCGCATTTATTCGGCTGGACGCGCAATAAAAAGCCCAAAGGGCGGGAAGGAATTCCCTCGTAGATTTTAGCCGTTCAAAAGGAAAGCAGAGAGAGAGAGAGAGAGAGAGAGAGAGAGAGAGAGAGAGAGAGAGAGAGAGAGAGAGAGAGAGAGAGAGAGAGAAAGTAAGAGAGGGAACGTAAAAGCACCGGGCGAAACTATTAATCTCCGGAACCAATAACTGGATAAGAGATTCGAAGTTTGTGATCGTGGAATTAGAGAGAACGTCTGTCGGTAGAGGAGGGGGGAGAGGTCGGGTAATGGTTCCGCGGAAGGATTTATCAGGTCGTTAATTCCCTATGTAGATTTTCTCTCCTACGCCGTGTGCGCGTGCGCATTCATTCATTACTGCCCTGACGTACTGTTGGTGAGGTAATAACAAATGCAGATAAATAACCTTCTCGTTGGCCTCTGTTAACTCTTTCTCATTCTCTTAACTATCCCCGACAACGTTGAACTTTTCTTCGTTATATACTACTCTTATAGTTATACGTATATATTACGTGTCGCTAAAATTTCTCCTTTAATATCGTCTAATTAAAGAACTTTACCTTTTCAATTACACCAGCAGGCTACTACTACTACTACTACAAAGTTATATACTCCCTTGACGTGACCCGAGTATTTTTCAATTTACATCGTTCCTCCGCATCTCTCAACTCTATAGTATACGTAGTAGCATGAAAAATTTTCAAAGTCGAAGAGTGTTTTCCTCAAAGTACGTGTCTTTGAAACAGTGTGTCCGCGTACTACACGACGACCGCACTTGGGTATTCTCTTTGCGCTGGCCTGTAAGCCTAGGAATAGGCGTATATATATATATATAGAGGAGGCGCCAGAGCTCAAAGTGTTGGTTCCGGTGCTTTTAAGGGGGTAAAAGCGCTCAGTAACACTGGGTCAGGGTCGGTTGTAGTGGCTGTGTGTATAGCTTTGGCAATCGTACGATCGCCAGATTTCTCCTGACTATACCTACATACTTGCGTTTGAGCTTTTGCCACGTTTCTGTGCTTTGGCTTTCAAATGTCGATAATGCTATAGAATTTGAGTATTGTATATTTGCGATTTTGGAGTGGGATCCTTTGTATATGTAATGAGTTATCGATGTTGTTTTGTTGTGTAGAGGAGAAAAGAGCTTTGAAATGTTATGTTTTTACAATTTGTTATTGCTCTTTAGC
Source organism: Torymus texanus (assembly GCA_036873485.1). Taxonomy (NCBI): domain Eukaryota; kingdom Metazoa; phylum Arthropoda; class Insecta; order Hymenoptera; family Torymidae; genus Torymus; species Torymus texanus. The sequence continues at coordinate 10,043 of JAYJLV010031723.1, read as the reverse complement.
AGATATAATAAATTAATGAATACTTTACACTGATGATCAATAATTATCAATTTACAAATTTCATTGTCTTTATGCGATTCAATTTGTAAGCAATTTCAAGCTGTTTCAATGATTAGCAGATATGCAGCAGTGTTGATGCGCGTGCGCGTGCGCGTTTTAGAGAGCAACAATGTTAAACGCATTTTCGACAGCTGCGTGCTTCCGTTATTACAAAGCAATTTCGAAATTTCCGGAATAATTACGTAATTGCCAATTACATTTATATCTTTCTACTATGCACTACAAACTTGTACGAAATCTGTATCCTACATGGCTGTTCAACTGACATACATAAGCACGATTCTCTATATATCTATAGAATTCCTAGTTATGCAAAGTTTGAAGCACATTATTAATTGTTCTTACTAGAAATCCTCTATTTCTTACCTCAAATTTACAAAAAATCTAATATGAACAATTAAACAACTACACAGGATTCATATTTTACACAAAATTTTGAACCATATAATTAAAAATATAAAAAAAAGAACTAACAGTAAAGTACACTTTATCCACTATACCTATACGAACCACTCATTTTATCTCCGAAAAAAGCGGAATTCGAACTAAACGAAAAAAAAAGAAGAAGTCGTTTAACGTCCCATTTTCGATACCTCGCTTCGATTCACCCCTTTTGCACCGTCACTTTATTATACACCTCTATATATATACCCAAGTATACAGAGTCACCAGTCAACGACTTAGGAAGTTACGTCGCGCGAAAGCAATAAACGTGCTCATACGTATATACACATACACACACATCTATATATCTATATATCCACCTTTAGCCCGCCACGAATGAAACGTCGGCCTCCGGAGGATTTTACGATATGGAGCCGCTACGGTAGTGAGGGAAGAGTACGCGACGAACGCGAAGGAGGTAACCTAGAGACAGCAGCCATTCGTACTTTATTTAGCGAGTGAGCGAGAAGGGGAAGAGGTGAACCATCCCCCTTGGCTGGATCATACTCCCGGGAGGACTCATCGCTTCCATTTCAGCCAATTTCCGGCATCGCAGCAGCCGCCGCCGCTACCGCCGCCCGGGTTTGCAAGCAAAAGTCCTTCGGGATGAGCTCTACTCTCTATAGCTCGACGTGCTCCGTACCGTGTGCTCTTACTTAGCACGGCCGCTTTTACGTTTCTTCATCAAGAGGATATAGGAGGATCTTTCTCTCTCTGTGTGTGTGTGTGTGTGTGTGTGTGTGTGGAAAGCCAGTGCTAATGATGTCATTCGAATGAGATGATATAGACACTTTTTCTAGTTTAGAGAAGAAAGAAAAAAGGGAACTTGATCTTCGCCTGGATTAAAAGAAGTATATAAAACGCGTTCAGCTTAGCCTCACCGAAGTAGAGTAAACCAGCGTATAGTCAGCCGCGTTTTTTTTTCTTCTTTTGCTATTATATACAACATTATTATATCCTTAATCTAACAGCGCGTGCGTTACTTCATTCAAAGTTCATTTTCTGATGATCGCGGTTCCTGGCTTAGAATTCGAAATAAGCCAAAGTACTGGGCGACGCGACAGCGCAAAAGAACTCTCTTCATCCCTCTCTCTCTTTCTAGTTTCTCGACGCGCAAATTAACGGCGTCTTCCTTTTCCCTTCGTCCTCGTTAAACCAAGCCGCTGCTGGCGTAGTTTCCTTAAAGGGAACCTTTTGAAATTAAGGCGCTTCTCTTCTATATAAGAGTGTGCGCGCAGTCCTTTACGTAAATCTCCTTCGTTATCGCGGTCGCAATAGAGCCGCCTACCGGTACGATTAGCTTTCCTCTAGGTTCCCCCGACAAAAAAAATATTATGTTACTACGTCGCATAAGGTACGATATATATATTACACAACGTATCGTGTGCTGATCGCGTCGTAAATATATATCAACGTATGCTGTGCAGTAGCAGCTATATATATATATATATATGTAGGCCAACGTACGCGTTGTTCCTAAAGCAACATGCGTATATATAAACGCGCATGTATGTGTAACGGACGTTCGCCTTGGCCTATAAGCCATATCGCCGGTCGGGTTCGGCTCGTACGTATACGCTGTATTGGATTTCGATATCGCACCCGGCGTCGAACAACGTCTTCTCTCTTGCCCTATACGCCATCGTTATATACCTACCTTCGCTATTTGTTGCTGCCCGCGTGTTAAGCTAACCTCGTGCGCTTGGATTTTGTGGTCCGTTCGCTCTCTTTCTCCTCTATCTCTCCTTTTTTTTGTCCCGTATAAGCGCATCTTTTTCTTTTTTTTTGTAAGTTCGTTCGTTGCAGCGCCGCACGGAAGTTAATTTGTTTTGCTCGAAGCGCAAGTTTTTTAATTAATAACTTGGCTATACGAACTTTCAATGGTTTAACCGGAGAGCGAGAGAGAGAGAAAGCATGCCGGTTGCTATCAACCGAACGCTCGTACTTACTCTAGTATTTTGCATTTTCTATTTACGTTTTACCTTTTTCCTGGTGTACCTACAAAAAAAAGTAAAAGAAAGAAAAAAAAAATATCGAAACAATATAAGAACTAATAAGGAACGCATTGTGACGCTTCTCCCTCCCTATATACACACGACGGCATCATAAAGCTTCCGTACCTTCATCAAGCAAAAGCATCATTAGCACTGTACCCTCCTCATCTACTTATTAGCTTCCTAGCAAACCTTGCGGCCCCCGCACACATCATTAATTCAATTTACCTTCTCGCATAGAGTTCGTAATCATTTTTCTCTCTTCACGTCCTATACATCGCACGTGTCGACGCGCGATTGATATATTATTGTTTGTTTTGTTTATGTAGGTATTGCAGGAGGTGGCACATCATTTACCGCGTGACGAGTGCACGGCGATGTTGGAGCTTGTACAGCGAGCGTCGCGTGAATCTGCACGACGATTGAGAAGAGCCAGCTGTCCGGATCCATCGAGTCAACCGCCTGGTACACCTCGACAACTTTATACACCGAGGTTGATTGGTTTAGTTTTTTTTATTCTTTCATCTTTTTTTGTATAGTATGGTTTGTTTTTAGGTGAAGTAAAATGTGCGGTGTACTATTTTGAGAGTCTATTTTGAATTTGATGCTAAGGGGGTTAATGTGACAGTAGCTGAAAATAAGTTACCTCGGTTAGCAATATCGTTAATGTCTGACAATTCAGATATTTCAAATTGACAGATTAATTAAAACTCTAGTTTAAAATATACTTTTATACAGCGAGATTCAATATTTTATATAAGACTGCCATAATTTCTCTTCAGTTTCTTCATAAATTCTTTTACCTACTTTCTTTTAATGCATGATTCATAGGTATATAATATTTTCATCAAAGTGATAATTTAATCTTTTAATAAGGTCATTGATTTCCTCGTTCATATATATTTCGGTAATAAACTATACTATCTATATCTTCTTTCAATGTTTACACAGTAGTCTATTAAATATCAAATAACTGAATCACTGTTACCAGAATATACATATAGCTATACGAAACATATTATACATTAGCGTATATAAAATACAAAACTTTTTACAGCTACTAGACCGTAATCATTTCCTAAAGGGGACGGTAAAGAAATTAATTAATTAATTCCGTAATTGCTAATAAATCAGTTATAATATGCTGTACACATTATTTAAATGAATGATTGAGTGAGATTAATGAAGTCTGTGTAGTCAAAATTCGCCATATATAACGTAATGGTCAGTGACTAATTAATATATGTATTTTATCACTCTGTATAACTGTTCGGGTACACAAAGAGATGATTCCATTTATATACGCAGCAACAGACACCGAGAGAAAGAAAGTCTTTTAATTGGTTCTCCATACTCTTCGTTTTTCGACTTTCCTTTCTCTTACATACCCATCGTAATATTACAACACAATGGTGCTTCGATATAATATTCAGACTCTTTATGCCGATTTTAAATATATGAAAAAGAGTAAAAGAGAAACGAAAGAGAGTATAGAGATAGAGATATAAAGCAAATAATCAATCCCTCCGTGCGAAATCAAAGCCGCTCTCGTATATATAAGCGTGCGTCATCGTCATTCGATAATTCGCGGTGGGATTAACGTGGGCGCGATTCTTCCGATGGATAGCACACCGTACAGTTCCGCGCATATGATGATTAAATTTCAAATTATCAGTTGCCCAGAGCCATATGTAATTTTATCAAATATCATAATAATTCGCGCAGATATACGAGCTGGCTATGGTTAGACCGCGTGCGTGTGCGTGTGCGTGTGTGGGCGCATGTAGCGCATAATTTTACGATTGATGGATTTCATATATTTTCTCTGTTTCTGGTTGAGGGTATATATTTTTAAATCACAACTATTTTTTGTTTGTCGCGTGGATAAAATATCGAATAATATACCTTTCCATTAGTGCAAATAACTTTTATGATATATATATATATATATATATATATATCCAGAAAATGATCATACGTTATCAAAATTTAATGTCGCGTATATAATATCTTGAATATACCGCGGATCAATATCGTAAGTACAATTCACACTGACCAATAAAAGATAAACTCAAGATTAAACGATGAATCTTTAGTTTATAATACAAATAAGCTCGTAACAAAATCTATATATATCAACCACGTGAGAAATAACACACCGCATCGGGATATAACTTCTAACCAAAAGACCAATATACAAAATGCGTGAAACCTTAACCCTCGGCCCTCGGCCAATTCTCACAGCCAAGCGAGCACGCAGCTACTATATAGCTGCGGCGATGGCCATGTCGAATTATTGTGGTTTTCCGCGGGGAAAAGCCGAACGCTGAAGCCCGAGGCAATTTCGCGCACGGGACCCGATGGAGATTCGCAACTGCGCATTGAACGCTATATATATATATAGCTATATGCATGCGCCGCTTTTAGCCTTTGCGCGCGTTCGTTTTCCACACAGTGCGAACCGACCCATATATGATAGTATAGCTATAGTCTTATATATATATATATATATATATATACACACACACACACACACACACACACACGCAGGACGTATATATGTTCCCCGCGATTTTGCGCGCGATGTAAGCCCTGTGGCAGCCGCGTGTACGATCGAATTTGCCTTCAGCTCTCTTTCTGTCGGTTATATTTCGTGCGCAGTGCCGATTCTTTTTTTTTTTTTTTGCTCACATACGCGTAGAGCTTGGTACGAGAGGTATAGCGAGGCTAGATTAGACCGCGATCTTTATCTGCGCTCGCTCGTTCGTCCAGTTTTACGTTTCGAGGGCTTTGCAAGCGCTGGATTTGTTGCCGCTGAGCGACTTTCTTTCTTTCTTTTCTTTTTTTTTTTTTTTTATTTTACGGTCGCGACTCCGACGCTCAATTTATGCGCCGTAATTACAGTAACAGGAACGGTACTGGTGGTATAGGTTGTGCCCGGGAAAAGTCCACCGCGTTTGTAATTATTTAAATATATCGAAAGAGAGAAATGGGATTGCTGGATATATATAGTGTGCGGCTTTCGATGCGCCATCGGTTAAATTAAACGAATTTAAATCCGGGATGGAAACAAATTGTTGCATTTTCCAGATAATATTGATATTATTTGAAGGGTTATATATATGTACGTGTATGCGCTTCGTTTGAATTGTCGTCTGTGTGTATTAACTTCGTTAAAACACAATGCTTGACTTTCAATGGGCTTTAACGATGTATTTTGGGACTGAAATTTTCGAATCGACAGGTTGATATTGACTATAAAAATTTAATTGATTATTCCTATACTGTATACAGGCAACGGTAAAATTATAAAGCTACAGGCTCTTAATATTATCACATAGGAGAAATATTCAATATCAATAAGGAGAAATGAACTTGATTAAAAACTTCCGATATATTGCATTTAAATTCGAAGGATAAATATATATAAGAGTTTAATGAAATAATGAACATTCTCATATCCGTGGCAAATTTTATTTACCTGACGATCTGTTTTGAATCTCGTTATATTCAGTGGTATAAGTTCCTAACTCGCCCTGGCCGCGATAAACCCATTATCGATCCGACTTTGCTTATAACTCATCGGCTACTATAGGTTTCGCGTAGTATATCTAACGCGTTACGCGGACCAGTACTTAAACAAATTTATTACGCCAGGTACACTAACAAACTGCACCCGCATAACTAATACACTTATTACGTCAGTTTTCAAATATCATTTTCATATATCTGTGGCTTCCCGGAATAACGATATAAGTAACAAATCGTAACAAATTTTAGAAAATCGATTTTATGCGGTTTTTCGTACTTTCAAATAGTCCTCTATCATGTAATCAGAACAGAAATTGATAAGTTGCACTTATTTTCGCGCATGAACACAAGGAAAAACACTATAAGTGCATATTTTTCAAAATTTTCTCGGAATAATCATATAACTCCATCTTTTCAAAATAATTCCTGAAAAAACACTATAACTGCACCTGTTTTAAGGTTTATTTCCGGAAAATTCTACTTTTTTTATCAATTATCTAATTATTCTATCCAATAATCTTTTTAGCTTATCTTTTTTGTACATTTTAAAAGATTTTTTACCTTTTCCCTTATTTTTTTCATCCTTATTAATTAATGGAAAAACAATACAAGTGCTATTGAGACTGGAAAAACCATATAACTCCATTAAAATTTTTTCTCATTCTCGGAATAACCATATAAATGACAGTCAATTTTTGAGACATGATCATTAATTGGTTCAGTAATTATGGTAAAAACTATGTCATTTAGATATGAAATCCTATATTATGCAATGCCGCATTAAATCTCTTTTGTCTTGATTTTAAACACCGATGATGCGAAACTAAAAACTCGATTTTCTCGAAATCATGAAAAGTGCAGATATATGGTTATTCCAGGAATCCACAGATATTACACAGATATACATCTCGTCAAAAATCATTCCACGCGTATAACGTAATATCCCATGGGTATAGATATCATATATCCTACCATGACGATATATATACATCAATTCGCACGTGAATCTGAGAAATGCATCGAGAACACGCGTGTACGCTATAATTGAATCGGCATAAGCCAATTTGACCGCGCGTGCCCTCCGCTCGCGTGAGTGCGCACATGCACGTACGAGCTACGGTAATGTAATTCATGATTCAGCTGTGTGTTGGTATATATATATATATATATATACGTGAAAGCGGGGCCACTTGAAGTACGACGCGCCGGAAATTTGCCGGGTCAGAGAGGGCGACGTGCGTCGGTGCGCTGGGTCGCGTCGATCATTTTCACTTCAGCGGGTGTCGCCGCATAGAACCTGCGCATGCGCGGGATTAGAAATTATTCGCGAATGGCTATTGGCATCGTGGTAGATTTTATATTACAACGCGTAGTGTGTGTATATATATAGTCATACACGCGTGCTACATGTTCGATTCTCTCTCACCCTCCACTTCTCTCCTCTCTATGATTTATAGCCTTTAGTGTACTTGGGATTTAAATTTTACAAAAGATATACACCTGATTTATACGCCAGATTAAATCACGGTAAATTTATCGATGCATGAAATATGAAAGCGCGTATAGTTTTAACGACACGCATACGTGTGTGCTACCTCTTTTTTTTCTCTCTTTCTCTCTCGGTTCGCGTTGAAAAATATGACATACTTTTGGATTTGATTTTACAGTCGGACTGTTGAGTGTTAATGAAGTACAAATGTGGAATATGAAATAATGTATAGAGACAATTTTCGACTATTCGTATGTACGCATTCAATTTAATGCTTTTGTGGTTCGTGTGTATTAACAGGTCAGAGTCAAAATTGTATGAGCCACCGGTACAGGATTCGCCGAAATCACAGGAGCAGAAAATTATAATGGAACGACAAATGCAGCTAGAACAGGAAATTTTGGAAATTCACGATACCTTGACTAGAGGTTTAAGAAGTAGGAGTCAGCTTCCAGCATGGGATTCAACTTCAATGACGTCGTGGGGTTCGTCAGTTGGTTCCATTGGAGGTGGGAGGTTAAAGAGACATAATACAACCGTATGGGATACAGTAAGAGGTCATAAATAATAACACATTGTTTAGTTTATTTTTTATGATGATTGAATTTGTAAGTTTTAACGTTTGAATTCATTTGTTATATTAGGAACGTCACCGCTATGGGACAGTGTCAGTTGCAGTAGCACTTTTTCAAAAATGAGGACTGAAGAAGTTGTGAGAAAAGACAGATCGTTAAAATATCGATCGAGTCTCAAGAGTAATAGTACTGTTACTATTAACAACGAAAGAGAGGAAGATTTCGAAGATCATAAACTGCCATCGTGGGATTTGCTCGAGAAAGCTTTGAACAAAAAATTACTTACATATGAATACGTAAAGTGTGACCCATTCGAAGAAAATAAAGATGCTAACGTTGACTATGTGTTGATAAGTAACGATACAAAAGAAGTTACAAGAATGTAATTATTTAAATATTTGTAATAATTGCAAATTAATTCAGGAAAATTGTGGTTGTTATTTTTTAAATTTATATAAACTTAAATGTTCTTTAAAATGTCTACTAGTTAAACAAATGAATTATTTTGTAAATCCAATGCGATTGTAACTTTTTTTACTTTGTAAATAAATAATAATACAGTATACAAAATATTTATCTATCTTTACTTTCGTATTCAAGTTTTATTCACGGTAAAATATAAAACAGATTTAATCAAGTATTTCACGAAAAACCAAGCGGTATATACCAGTTTGGTTTTTCTGCAGATATTAATAATGATACTGGACAGTGAAACCAATTAGGAAGGAAATAAACTTAAAGAAGCAGCGTGGTTGGATATTTCTGATAATAACTCATATTTATATTCCTTACAAACAGAGTTTTTAATTAAAGGATTAATAAATTAAAGATTTTTCCAGATATACAATTCTTAAATATATATACAAATATCTCTCAATTAACTCGTCCTATTTGTATTATAATTTTAAAATTTTACATATTTCATTAAATATAGTATGAGAAATTTACTTAAAATACTCAAGTAAATTATCCTCAGAATGCATAAAGTTAATATTATACGATAAAAATGCTATTATATCATTAAATTATTGATCGAGTTATAACGTAAATAACCGAGAAAACACGTTGAGATAAATATGCGTGGTCGTTTAAAGTTTCCTCTGCGTAACATTTTCCGTGAATCCTGTTTATTATGCGCGTCTCATAAAAGTAGTGGTGTAATATAACTGTAACTGCGTATACGAGGTATACAGCGCGTATACGAAAAGCTTCAGTTATAGCATCGGCCAACCGCTCTAGGCAAGATCTAATGAAACGCATTTGTTAAGACCACCGTAGTATTCATTAGTGATGAGACATCTACTTTAAAATGAAGAAATTGTTATATATAGATCGAAAACATTAAAAAAAAAGAAAGATTCCTTTGTGAAGAAGCAAAAAACTTTATCTGGAATAATGAAAACAATGTTTCTTTCGAATATCTACTTATATTTGCTAAATATTTCAAGATAATTGTTTACCTGTCTGAGAATATTACATTCTCTAGGTATAACTAAATGCGTTTAATTTTACTTGAATTTTGCAATTTCAACGTCTTTACTAAACTTTTGCAGATAGCATAGCATTCTGTTCTCTAAGTGTAGTACATAAAATTACAGGACGAACTTTATTAAAAACTTCCAAGTTACTTTAAAAAAATAATTATTTTATGAAATATCCACGGAAATTATTGTTTAATGAACTTTATGAATAAGGAATTGAGCCAAGGCCATTCCAATATTTAAGAGAATTTTCCAACAGTTTTATTAAAAAATAATATCGCCGGCTCGGACGAAAACAATCCCACATGAATATTGGCCAAGAAAAGAATCTCACCTAGAAAAAGCCACGGAAACTATCCTCCATCAGCATTCGCCACGAAAAGAATCCCGTTTACAAAAGTGCCACGAAAACTATCCCGCATCAATATTAGGCACGAAAAGAATGTCAACAAAGAAAAGCACCACGAAA
>JAYJLV010031712.1:0-28647 GCA_036873485.1 Torymus texanus | reverse complement strand
AATATTTTTGCTACTACTGAAAGTGGTAAATGAAAAAGGCCTATTTGAAGATATAAAATCCGGGGTTATCTCGATTTAAAAAAAAAAGAAAAAAAGTGGACTTATTCGGTTATTCTGAGAAGCCACAAAATTGAATTATCGTTACAAAGTCCTCTTAACTTAACGACCCAAACCCAAAAACACACTACTAACAAAACGATATTGCCTTTCCCCTATGACACCGTCTCTTCTACCAGCGTTCCCCTCGTCCTCTCTCCACCATCCCCTCGAAAAAAAAAACTCACCCCCTCAATATGTCACATCATCCCATCACCTCGGCAATTCCCTCTCGTCTCCAGTGACAAACCATCGCTCATATTCACCATCCACCATTCACAATCTATACTCTTGCGTGTACCACACAGGCCAGATCAATCCCGTCATGCTCGAAATTCGACAGCTCGATAAAAAGCTGGCCATTCGTTATATCCGGTGTGGCACTCACCCCACCCGGGGTATCCCAGAGAAAGACGACGACGACGGCGACGACGAAGAACAAGAAGAAACGTTCGCTAGGCGAATCCCCGCGGGCAAAAGAGAGAGAGAGAGAGAGAGAGAGAGAGAGAGAGAGGAAGCATAGCTGCATCTCTCGCGAGTCGGAAGTCCGTCGCGCGCGCTTGCGACGCTTTATCTATCTCTCCTTCCCTTGAATTATGGCACCAACAAGAGCAATGAAAGTCGTCGCGGTGTGCGAGAGAGCAACTATATATGCTGCTGTTGCTGCTGCTGCTTTCTCAAGAAGAGAGAGGAAGAGAGGAAGGAAGAGAGGAGAAAGAGAGTGAGAGAGAGAGAAGCAGCACGGGCCAAGAGTCCTTACCGTTGCAGGCTTCTTTTTTCTCTTGCTCTCACTCGCGCGCGCGCGCGAACGTCCCCTTTTTAGCCGCGAGGTAGGTATATATAAGGTGTTTTCAGCGCGCTACTACTACTGGTAGTAGTAGTAGTAGTAGTTTCTTTTTCGAGTTTTAGACGCGCGAAGTTCGTCGTGTAACAACTATACGCTGATGCTGCTGCTGCTATTGCTGTCGTGTTCGAGGTGTTGAGGGTTTAAGGCGTTGTGCGCGTTATTTTTTTATTCATGTGTATAGGGGTTCACGTGGTCATTGAGGGGGAGAAATTTGACTTTGAGATTGTCAACGATAGTTGAGTGTAAAGGTGAATGACCCAATTGGAACTTTTTGGTATATACGAGCTGCGGTGTAGTTGTGTAATACAGTGTTGTTATAGCCCTGATAAACTTATTTTTAATGAGAGTGTTGCGGATATGCAAATGAGATTTACTATATGTTTTTTAATTAATGTTTTCATTATATAATTATAAATAATAATGACCGATTCCTTGGAATATTTATACAAAATTTTACGTTTAGAAGTTATAATTCAGTGGTTAAGGATAAGAAAGAGAAATATTTCACCTTCTGTTAACAAGGGATACTACTATACGTTCTTTTTGAAAAATATTCTTCTATCCGAAAGTTATCGGAAAAAGTATACTTTGAGAAGTGCAAAAAGCTTTGAACTTTTCCTCAACAATATGGAAAAATAGGAAAAGCCCATTAGAATAGCGTTAAAATGAAAATATATTCATAAATTACGTATTCAGTAGAGCAGCGGCGAGTTTAGTCGGACACCTCGTTATTAAATATTTAAATATATTCTCGCCTATATATACCGTGAATTTTTCATTGTATTTTTTCACCAAAATACTCGATAATAGAAACAACCAACAACATGAAATTTCCTATAAAAAATGCACATCGTTTATTTAATCCCGTCAAAATTGCATCAATAAACCCCACCTAAGCCACGACCACTCACACACACACTTAGTTTTCTAAAATCAAATTACTCCCAACACACTTCTCATTAAAAAAAATCACGAAACCACCCTTACTCTCTCTTTACGAACCTTAAAAAACAAAAAGAAAAAGAGAAGGTATTTCTCAAACAGCACAACCGCCAAATCACCTCGGCTTGCTACAGGAAAAACTCAATTCCCCCGAAACGTTCCCACACACATATATATATACCTATAGAGTACTTCTCCTAACAGGCTACGATCGCATGGCGCGCCACTTTTTGCGCGAGACAATTTTTCCAACTGCAACTTTCGCAACATTCGGTATGCTTGTATGTATATATACACACACACACATATATATATATATATATATATATATATATATACCTATACTACCTGCAAACTCACACGCTCCGCTTGCGGGCGGGTTGTTGCACTCTCTCTTACTCCCTCGTTCATATATATATACGTGAAATGTCGGCCCGCACGCGATGACGGCGGGTATAACGAGAAGGAGGGCCGCCGCTACCGCCGGGATTAACAGTCACGCGCTGGATTTCGCGCTCGCTTCCTGTAACAAGGAACGTCCGAGAGGGAGAGTTAGATTGGAATAGGGAAAAAAAGGTATATACGAGCGCGAGGTGAAATTTTTTTCTTCTTCTTCTTCTTCTCTTGCGTAAGGGTATATCTAGCATAGGTATAAGGCGGACAGACGGATTTTTCGGATCTGTGTATAAACATCATGTATACGAATGAAGGGGGTAGGAGGAGATGAGACGTAGATGGGGGGTGTGTATAACGAAGGCTTGGCGCGTAATGCGCGAGTTCTGCTTTCGGAGAAGAGGCGAGAGTGTGCTTCAGAAAAAGGTAGAGACTGCTTCTTTTTCTTCTTCTTCTTCTTTTTTTTTCGTTGGTGAGTAGTCTAGAGTGAGAGAGAAAGAGAGAGAGGATGACTACTCGCTGGCTGACTTTATTGACAATCGAGTCCCCTCGTCTTTTAACGAGTCGGAGCGCGGAGGACGTGAGGACTATACGACGACGGCGAAGGAACGAAGGCGAAGGAAATAATTGGATGGAGGGCAATTAAAAATCCAATCGGGAATCGAATTATTTTCAATCTCATTTTTATCGACGCGGCCTCCTATAACGATCCGCCTACCAAATTTTCCTTGAATATAAATGTCCTATAGGTATAACAGTTACGTGTATATATATAGTTTGTTCAATGGGATGATTAATATACTCGAAATAACGCTCTTATATACTCTTTATACATCGGGCGATCGCGCGCGCGCAGAAATCATACATAATTTAATAAACTCGAATATCGCGTACGGGGGCCACTTCTGTAGCGATCGACTGCTATATTGCTACTATATAGCAGTAGTATAGCTGTGCCGATGAATTATTTACTCGAATTAATTATATCCACGATCGGGAATTCAAAGTCTATACACCACGGGCGGCGGAACGGTGGTAGTAATTGGATCCACCTCTCCTCCCGCGTATGCGTAGATATGATGCATCATCGCGTTTTCCAAGTGCATGCCGATGTAAAGTTAATTTCGTAATCGCACCCTCGATGCACCACTGTATATATATATATACGCCTACTCCTTCGCGCAATACGCACACATAGTGGAGAGGCCGTAAAATTACGTGTAGCTGGAGGTGGGGGTAATTTATATCCGGTGCGCATTTACGACTGCGGGTGCGCGAGCGAGCGCGCGTTAAAATTCATTATTAATTTAATCTCCTTGTCGAGAGGTGTAATTTTTTCATTATTTAGATGCTCGCGGCGGTGGTGGCGACGCCTGGTGAAGTATAGGTGTTTTTATAAAAAAGAAAAAAAAAGGAGTTGGAGAGGCGTGATATAGTTGTTTTTTTTTTTACTAATTATATCGTTGTTGGTACGGTTGTTAGGTAGCGGGGACGCTAATAATATATAACGTATATACATATACATAGAGGCAATCCGAAATTGTGGAACATGACGGGCTAATTTCCGTTAATACACAAGTTATAAATTCGCGAGGAAATTATTACGAGGTCGGCCGAATTAATTATCGAGTGGCCAATAGCAACGCGCCAGCTACGTATATATATACGTCTGTATAAATAAAAACAAAATTCGCGCGCGAGCCGATTGCTGTGCGCCGCGTTGTGTCATTTTCACTCTCCCTCTCTCTCTCTCTCTCATGAATTATATTCGAAATTAGAATACGAAGTTGTATTAATAGTAGCGTTTACATTAATATTATAATTATTGTTATATATAGATTCGCCGTAATTACTATGATCATTGTAGCTTCGGGTATACACAGCGGAAACTATTTAATTGAATTAATTAAATGCTCTTATATACAGTTCTCAATTGAAATATCTATATATTGATGAACAACAGGCGTTTCTTGAAGATTTATTTCAATATGTTTCGTATTTCGTCTATATTTAGTCACGTTTAACAATTAAATATCGAAGTATAATAACAACAAATGCAATTATATATCGTGAATGTTAATTCGCGCAATTCGATACATCTATATATAATAATACATCAGTCAACCACAGAATCTGTCCCAGTGAAATGAAATCAGTTGAAACTATTATTATACATAAACGTACGCTAATCCATTAAATTACGTTGACTAATATAACATTACAATTTGCCATCTATAATTGCCCTGTATATTATTCAATATCACACGCTCTACTAATCACTTTCTCACCTTTTATCAAATAACCATAAATCACAGCTACACTCCGCACATCATCTACCCTTAACAATCACATCACCCATCCACCATCACATTTCACCCTATCCTCCTCCCACATTCTCATTCGAAATATAACAAATCTTCTGGTTCCCACATCCTCGCCTCTCTCTTTCTCTCTCTCTCTCTCGTACAAATCCCCATCCGCTCAACTGCCATGCAATCGCGCGCGCGCGCAAGCTCACCTTCTCTGGTACGCTGCGCTTTCTCGACAGCGTTTCGCTACATACTTGCATGTGTTTATACCCAGAAGGCATTGTTCCTACAACTATACACATACACTACTGCCATACGCGCTCACAAAACCGGAATAAGAAAAGAAAAACGGACGGGAAAGTAATGTCCGCATGGCGTGCTGTGTGTTAACGCGAAAAAAAGAGAGGAAGAAACAGCCCGTGTACGCTACGCGCGCGTTTATTATTCCGGAGATTCGCAGGCTCGATTTGTATTTTTACCGTTGCTGCGTGTATATATATACGTGTAGAGGTACAGGTGTAGAACACGTGTTCGACTTTATACCTGCTGTCGTGTCGGTTGCCATTCGAGAGATTTGTATATATAAAGCGCAGCCGGTGTATACGAAAAGGAGGTGAATACAGGTTGTTGCTGTTCTTGATGTATATATAGCTACTATAATTTGAAACAATATTCGTTCATTTTTTCTTTTCTTAAAGTAATTTAGGTATACGATTTTTGTTAATGAATTTTATCTCTCGTACGCGCGTATTATACATACCCACGTACGTTGTATTATACGCACGAAAGCGCGACGACCCCCCATCTTTTGACGTCCGTGCGCAGGTTGGGCGGTGGGCGGAATATAATAAACAGAAACAGCGCGGTCACAAAGGAAAAGAGCGCCGTGCATTTTTTAATGGTGTGTGCTATGTGAGACACGCGAAACATACACACACATACATATAGAGAAATGGTGCATTTTTTCAGGTGAATTTCTAGGGCATGTGGGACGCTGGTAGAAAATAAAAAATATGTATGTACACGTAGTAGCGGATCGTATTTTGTCAAGGCGCAAAGAGAAAAGGTTCTAACGAGGTTTGTTGTTTAACGGAAAGCACTTCTCATTAAAATTGTAATAATGCACGAGCACGCGGGAGTAAACGCGGCTGACAATCAAAAGATCCTTGTCGCGTTGCAGAGGAGTTACGGGATAATAATGTTTATAGTGGAGTGGATAAAAAAAGTATAGGGTGGGATGAAACGTAGTTGAGACGATGAAAAACGATAAATAATTATTGTATTAAGAGATGGAGAGGTTTGAATTTAAAAAATAAATAGATGCATGGGGATTTTGTGTAAGGAACGAAGAATATATATAGTTCGTAAAAAATAGTTGATAACAGGGTTAGTTTTCAGGATGCGGTTACGATTTCTATGATTTCAGTATAAAGTTATTTTATTGGTGTACTTTGAGCTATATCAATGATAAACCGTACCTGCAATATAATAACAGCGGTGCTGTAAAGTTTAGTCGTATCAATATAACAGTAGATGTGTAGTAGAGCTACCATTACATACATTTTTTCTCTTCTCGGTACACATTGTTTGTAACGTATACACGTTTATATATCACTCTTCGTATATACCAGTAACGTTATATACTTTTGTTATAAAATTTTTTGATTAATGGTTCAACAAAAACGCGCACACCAGCCATTTCAGCCAAATCCAAGAATAGAACAAACTTCGCGACGTTCCAATTCAACCTATCATACATACACATATCCAACACTTGCGTTTAAAAAATAGTTCACTCTCTCTCTCTCTCTCAACCTCAACTTTACCTTCTCCTCCCCTCGAATTAATTGTTTTGTATTTTAAACTTCACAATTATGCAGTTATAAATACCGAAACTTTCTGAAGTACAATTGTTGTTTCCATTAAAACTTTACACCGCGCGTGCGCGTATATATACGAAGCAACACGCGAAACCAACGCCGTTATTCCACTCCTTCTCTTCTCGCACACGCGTTTAGGCACACTTTCGGATTATATTTCGCGAATTCACGATTGTAATTTCGAGCGCGCGCGTTTTTCCGCCACTATACCACTACTAGCGCCTCTAGGGAACGCCAGGGCCGAGGGTAAACTTTTCTGAAATTCATGATCTTTTATTCTCGTTCTGATTGCAGCGCGCACATAGTAGCTATATGTGCGCCCGGCTCGGGTTATACACTGGTTCGTTCTTTTGCGAAAAGCCATTTGTATTAGGCTGTCGGCCGTGAGAGTGCAATGCTGGAGTTACGGTTACGAGAGAGGAAGAGAGAACAATATTTATTATCTGGAATTAAAGTAGGGAGGGAATGGGTGCTGGTATATTGACGGTGGAATTTTTTTCTAATGTAATTGAAATATAATTTTGTCGATGTAATATATCATTGTTCAGTTCCTATTTATAGAGGTTGTCGATTTATCATCGATATAATGCCTTTGGAATAAGAAAGTGTATATCCATCCGTGTAATTAAATTTTATGAAAATAAAGCTCTTTCGCTCATTCTGATTACATTTTCAGTAACTCCCATTATCTTGATTTAATTACGATATTGTAATAGTATATTTGGAAATTGCTGGAATTAATTAGTCGAATATCGATCAATTAGAGTATCCGGAAATTCATTTCCGAGTATTAATCATTTGATATTCGATAATGACAAATGGTTTTTTGATTTCGAGAAAGCTCTACTTCTGGAAGTGTATACAATAGATTTATTGAAATAAATTTTCTTTTTAATTATTTAACAAAAAATAGTTAATAGTATAATAGTTATTTACTTGACTCCATTCCTATATCTAGGTAAATGAAGCATAAGGCAGAATGATCAATATTACAAAAATTTAATTAAATTTGAAACAAAAAATAAATCATCATTTGCTTTAATTTTCTAAGTTTTTGAAAAATATAACAGTCAACTATATATGAATATTTTTATTACAAAACATTTTCTAAAGAGCATAACAGTATACAAAATTAATAATAACTCGTGACCGGTATATGAGTCATGTTATTAAAAACATTTATGCATGTTCCACTATGAAATATTTCGTAAAAACATTTTTCTATACCATCGTTACATACGTCGTTAGTTGAATCTAAAATTATTACATTTCTCTTATAAAAGATCTTATATACATATATGATTATTTTCATTGAACATCAAAAAATATATAAAACAAAATTTATAAAATTTATTCAAAACCATTCACATGAATGAAAACTAATTCTCCTTCAACGAATTATTAATTTCAGATGCATGCCGCGCTCTGCGATGAGGCCGGTCGACTGCGATGCGCCGTCCGACTGCATCCTGGTGGTCGGCGTTTCGCGGCCGAAGATCGCCGCGGCGTTCCTCACGGTCGCCTTACTCTCGCTCTTCCTCACCTTCCACATCCTCTACGACAGTGCTGTATACAGTTTACGCGCGGCTGCCGCCACCTCCTCCAACGGCAACAACGGCGGCGAGCCGCGCAGCCTCGAGCAGCTCCTACAAGAGTCATCCAACGCAATCGAGCGTGACCCATCGGATACCTCAGCCTCTGGGGATCCAGCCTCTCCATCGGCATCCTCGTTTATGTCTGCATCACCGGGTGGTCCTTTACCCGGTGCCAAAGTCCACTTTCCAAAGACGAATCGCCATCTGCCTCAGGCGATCATCATTGGTGTACGTAAATGTGGTACTCGCGCCCTCTTAGAAATGATGTTTCTGCATCCGCAAATACAGAAAGCTGCGGGTGAAGTGCATTTCTTCGACAGGGCAGAGAACTACGAGAAGGGCCTTGAGTGGTATAGGCGTAAAATGCCGTACTCATTCAAGGGACAGGTCACGATTGAGAAAAGCCCGAGCTACTTCGTCACGCCCGAGGTGAGTGACTCGTGCCTTTTATGTTTGTCTCTATATGTGTATATCATTCATTCTGTCTCTCTATACATGCAAGCCTTCGTCTTCTTTGTACGGTTGCAGTGCTTGATTTTTACTTCCACGATGCACTCACCAGAGCACCGAGAGTGTATTGTATTACATATATATATATATAGTGCTAGCACGCGTCAGCCAGACAGCGCCTGCTCTGGTACAACTATATGTGTGTGTGTGTGTGATCTTCGAGAGAGACTTTTTCGCTTTTATATACGAAGTATAGTGGCTGCGAGGAAGTTTCGCACGGCCGAGCTTTGTACGATATGGAATTTTTCGGTGTGTGTATGTATACATACATATATACTCGCGCCAGCCCAAGCACATTGTGTATAAGAGAGGGGGAGGGAGAAAGGGCGAATGGAAAAGTTTGATGCTTTCGCGATGATTGAGCCACGAGGGAGGAAGGAAACGTCGGTGTGTAATAGAAGGGAATTTTTTCGCGTAATGTAATTCGATGTTTTTGCTAGTTTATTATTATTATTATTATTATTATGTAATAATGTTTTCGGAGTACGAAGATGTCGCATGAGGTGGTTAAATATTCGCGTAGTCATTAGCAATTCTAATAATCCGTTAAAATGTCGCCGCAAAATATTTTGCCGTACGCATTAGCATTACAATATATGAACGCGCGCTGAAATAGTTTACCATCCGCGCACTATTCATCTGAAATTCTAAGCACAAATTATTCAGAAATTACTCCGCAACTCTCACGTGCGAATATTTATTTTTAACGTTATTATTATGCAATATTATATATGTATTTCATCGTTGGAATCATTTATCTGAATTCTCTCGTAAACGTGAGAATTAAATTAAAATTCGTTTCATTAAATTGAAAAGAAACCTCTCAAACGAGCTCGAATGTATAATATCTCTATATAATAATCCTCGGGCGTTCATTCGACCGCGCGCAGCCCTTATATGAAAACATTACGCCCACGCCGCGCTTCGATCGTGTCGTCTCGTTCCTCTATATATTTCTACATATACGTATATATATACGATCCTCTTACACGCCAGATTTATTATGAATTGAAAAGATAAACACACACGAGTTATATACCTTCGTATATGCAACTCTCCTCGTATCTGACGAAACGCGTAAAGAAATAAATTTAATCAATATATATGTATACATATGCTGTTTATGAAAATCTACCGGGACCAACACGTTATACTAGTCGTAACCATAATCTAATTAAACTTTCCGCATTCCCAGAAGGTTTATAATATCTCGTCATCTGATCAATGGAAATCTTGCACACAGCATCAGGCGCTGTCATGGCTTTCGCATACTAGCACATATATGCACTGCACTCGCGCACAGCGTTAATCCATTTTTTTGCACAGGGCACCAAAGAAAGAGAAATAATCGAGCTTCCGGCACTGCTGCGTTCCTTTGTATGCTCACATACATATAATAATCGACTCGCGCCCTTTGTGCATGCGAGGGAGTAGAGCGCGAAATTTTTCCAAGTGTACGTGTGTGTATATACGTGTGAATGCAGATATTTTGAAAGGGCGTTCGTAAATCATATCGAACAGTCAGTATATATAGCGCAAATTTTTTTTTTCGGAGTTGCGCAGGGCAGCATTTATTTTTTGTCGCGTGCATGTGCGCCTATAAAAATCAAAGGTTCCACGCGCGGGGTATATTAAAAAATTCATTCGCCTCGAGCCCAACGACGCAGCAGAATTCACGCGACGTTGATCCCTTTGAATTATACATACTTTTGTTTTATTTTTTTTTTTTTTTGTAGCAATATCGCAGAGCAATTCGTCATTTACAATGATTTACTGCCCGCTGCAGTAATTATGCAGTCCCGTATAGATATAAATACCGTCGTGGAAATATTATTCGAAAGTGAATTATATACACCGAGGCAACGATATATAGCGTATTATTTCGATAAGCCTAGCCCATACTACAGCCAATGAATAAATTAATTATTAATATGTTTGTGTTTTAATTAATATCGTAGGCGAAAGGCAAGCACAGTGTAACGAACAAAGTGGCACCACCACCGCGGAGTTAATTATTTTGGCTCATTGCAATAATTCACGAAGATGAAAGTCGTTTGCTGGTATTATGTTATTATTTCGCTCTCGGGATCCACTTTGGTGAAATATATAATAATGCTGAATTTCGCCAAGTTAAGTAGGGCATGAGTGCGTGCGTGCGCGTGCGCGTTACACGCAGTTACAACTACCTTTTTAACAAACTCAAAATCATCTACATAATATATACATACACGTTCGATAAATATTATCATATACTGTGTTTTCCAGAAGTGCGTTATTTCTATAGTATAAAATACAACATTATTACAACGTATTAATTTAACGTTAATATTTATTTATCCTTTAAACGTACCACATTATTAATATAGACATACCCGTGCGTAAAACATTATACACTTACAATTCCTACAGCCCATACGTATGTATACACTAATTCCACCACCGTTTATTTAACATTAACATTCGCGTATATAATACTAATTAAACATACCGTATTCCCTCTTTCTCATCCGTCACACAACCACTATAGCAATTACAACCAACCGAGATATCACTACACCAATAAATTCGTTTTACGCCTTTCTCCACTACCCTCCTATATCCAACACAAAAAAAAAACAACAACGCTACCACTGCGCGAGTTTCGAGAGTGTAATCTATCGCGATATTACTTTACGATTCGAGCCCTCACAAAAAAAAAAAACAAAAAACAGTGACGCACGCCCGCTTGTTGGGCATTTTCACTACGGGTATATAGTGTGGTACACACGACTCGCGGTTGAAACGATTGCGCGCACGCATGCACATGTATGATGGGGAGTGGTGGTATCGCAAAAAAAAAAAAAATTCTCCGCTTGCATTCGAAAAATTCCGGAACGTCGTAAAAGCCACGCGCGCGTGTGACGCGATAACAAAAAAAAAAAAAAAAGAAAAAATGCAACACGCATATGTGGGTCGTGTGTAGGTATATATATATATATATACGGGTCGGTACGTTGTATATGTATCTGATACTTTCGGTTTACGAGGAAAAACGCGAGAGGATGGGGATGGGGGGGCGGCTTAGATCGGTTGTGTCGTGGCGTATAGTAATGGATAAAACAGGAGAGGGGGTACGATCTGCGTGTGGTATAGATAGTTTGGAATATATGTGTGTGTATGTATGTATATGTTGTATATATATTTTTACGGCTACAAGGTTTGATTAAACTTTGATGAAAATCGTGGAAAACGAACGAAGCCATAATTCTCAACAATTGGTATAAAATCAATAGTTCTGATAATAACTATACCTTGATCTACTCAATATAAATGTCTCCCATTTACGAGTAAATAAATTACACATCTGGTAACTCACCACAAATCATCTCACGCATCAATTCTAATGACACTTCGACCACGGGATCGTTCATTATTCCTCACGACCATCTTATATATAGAACCGCATCTAACCAAGAACCGTCGGTTCGTGAAAATTAAACATATATATATATATATATATATATATCCTATCCGATCGTTAAACGGAAATCGTTATTCGTGGCATCCATTCCCTTGGCTCCGAATTAAATATGCAAGCGATGAGAAACTCCTCTACTTTCATCAAAGTTTAATCACAGCGCAGTAGTAGTGGCACTTAAAAATTCAATCCCATCCTCCTGTCTTTCGACGATATAAGATATCCCCCTCACAGCATCAACATGAAGAGGATGAGCAGCAGTAGCAGCAGCAGCAGCAGCATCTCGTGCGCGTACCAAAAATATAATGGACAGCCGGGGTGTTCATCTCTGTCAGTCTACCTGCATTACCTTAGCGCTCTTTGCACGCAGGACTACTCTATCTTGCCGCTCTCACTCTGTGTATAGACCAAACCTTTTTCTCTGCCCCCGGCGAAAGAAAGCATTTATCATCGTCTCCGTGAGGCAAAACTCGGCGAGCGAATATATAGTAGAGAGCGTATATTAAAGAGAGTAAAAGGTAGAAAGACAGAAAGAATCCGCTCAATTATGCCAGATTGGTTGGTTAGCTATATATGTATTATACACAGCTCTGCTGGTAGGATAGCGTAGTCCGCTAGCAAATTAATTTTTATTATATATATATATATATCACGCACAATCACTTATAATCTATATTTTTTACACATATTATGTATCTATATTAATTTTATTATTATATATAATAATATTAAACAAAAAAAAAAACCACCGATCGCACCAGCACCAGCAACGCACTAACAATATTTTATAATATCTCTATATATATATATATCTATCACCGTGTGTATGTGCATCATCACAACTGTGTCTCTTCTGCGCGTCCACGCACTTCCAAGCACTCGATGCACTCACTAGCCACTCACTACCTACTATGTCCCCGTTTCACGTACGTATATATAACTAACATGCGCGTGTGGCATGTGCGAGTGCGACGACGACAGTAGTATAACGCGTTGTCGCACGCGCGCCCGCCCGCGCATGCATATACAATCAAAGGTAAAACGATATACATATATATATATATATGTACGCGTATGTATATATATACATACATATATATATGCAAGGGTGGTCGGGTTTGTTACGCTTGTGTTACGCGCTGAGAGAGAGAAAAGTGGAAAAAGCTTTTTACTCTCTACGAAATCGATCGATGACGTATATATACAGAGTAGTAGTAGTAGTAGGAGTAAGTGTACGCGGCGATGGCGGCGTCGAGCCGCATTTTTGCGGTAAAAGCGCGTGCAGCCTTTGCCGTGAGGTACTGTAGGAAAGGGTTAATTACGAGATTGATTAATTTAATCGAATGCCGCACGTATAGCTAGTATACAAGAGGCGGACGCGGAATTAAATTCGCGGCTTTGATGTAGAGCTACGCGTACGGTTAGCGCTTGTAACTTGCTGCGTATTGAAAATCGTGTTTTAAGAGAGAGAAGGTATTCGCGTGTTGAGTTGATTTTATTTTCGTTTGAGGGTAAGTTGAATGGAAATTAATTTAAAGTGTAGACGTGGTATCTTTGTGAGGTATTTTCGTTAGTTAATAGTAAAGCGTTACATTAGGGTGATTAGAGCAAGCGTAACAATCGGACGGAGGTACGTATAATGTAAGTCATGTTGATACCTGAAAAAAAGAAATTTTATTTTTTTTTTTGAGATATTTGTATCATAACGATTAATGTGATCTAGAATCAATTGAAGGATATGTTTTTGGTTATTATATGTTGGCAAGATTCCTAATCTGTTTCTGATGTTGCAATTCAGGTTAATTGCGGTGATTATAACAAGCATTATTAAGAATAAATCCTGCCCATGACTATAATTTAAGCTTTTCTAAAACATAACATTAACTGCATAAATTCAATTCAAATAATCTCAAAATTTTATTCAAAATAAACACTAGAAAGTCGTATGTATGCTATTATTTTATTAGCTTTCGCCTTACTAATCTCTATAATGCTTTTCACAATAATCAATAATTTGATATAGATAAATTAAATTTTTTATTTATACTTTCAGGTTTTTCCATACGCTTCTGGAAAATCTAATAAAAATCTAGAACAGAAGCTTTCAAAACGCCAATTAATTGTAAAAATGATATTTTAAAAAAAAGAGAGCTCTTCGCGTATCACTCTTTTCACTCTAAAAGATCGTTAGCAAATAAAGTCATCCACAGTTCAAAACAGAACAAAAAAAAAGCTATGCCTTTAAGTAAAAACAATTTATAACGAAACAGTATCCGAAATTTTTAACTCACGTTTTGAAAGCTCGCGTTCGACAAGCTATTTTTCCGAGAGCTTAACGTACCTCCCGAACACCAATTGCCCGACCCAATGTATAGGATGACTGCATCAGTGTAAAAACTAAACAAAACAAAAAAACAGTGACGTGCACACCTGGTGAACGACCGGGACCGCGGAGAAAATAACATAAATAAAAACGCGTCGCACGTGAAAATGCCGACTTTGTTGCCTATATAGATATACACACACACAAAACACACACATGTGTCGTGTATATATAGGATTGCCATCGCGCAGTATTTAAATTTCGGTTATTTTTGTGAAATTCAATTTTTAAATCGATCGACTGCAATATTGAAACGTGTGTCTTTGTTGTATTTTTATTATTTTCACGAGAACAAAAGTGAACCAATATGCCGTGCCTATGAATTTATATTGTTCATCACCAATATATATATTCAATTACTTCGTGTCACGATTAAAAAAATTATTATATACCTACTTTGCTACTGCAGTCATCCTATACAACTCACAATAATAACACCCTGCCTATATTATACATCTAACTCTACCTTATGCTACACTATCCAGGTACCGGAACGCATCTACGCAATGAATTCAAGCGTCCGACTGGTACTGATTGTACGTGAACCAGTGACACGTGCGATCTCCGACTACGCGCAGCTCCGTAGCCATGCTGCCACTTCATCCACTCCTACCAACAACAGCTACTACTCCAACAACAACAACAACAACGCAGCAGCAGCAGCAACCAATTCCGTACACCAACAACGTAGTTTCGAGGAACTGGTGATCCGTCCGGACGGTAGTATAAACGAATCTTACCGTCCGATCGCCATCTCCATTTACCATCTACATATGTACCGTTGGCTTGAGGTATTCGAACGTCGTCAGATTTTAGTTGTCAATGGCGACCAGCTAATCGATGACCCTGTGCCTCAGCTTAAACGTATCGAGAGCTTTTTACGTCTAGAACCACGTATAGGTCGTCATAACTTCTACTTCAATCGTACCAAAGGTTTCTACTGTATGCGCAATGATACAGCGGAGAAATGCTTACGTGAGACCAAAGGTCGTAGACATCCACGTGTTAATCCAATGGTTGTCACTAAGCTACGTAAGTTCTTCAACGAGCACAATCAGCGCTTTTACGAGCTCGTAGGCGAAGATCTCGGTTGGCCTGAGGAATGAGTCTCTTTCGTCTTCAACTCACATTACATCTGTATAATACTATATACACAGAGAAGAGTTATGCAGAGTACAGCAACTGTATTTCTATCTCTCTCATTCTCTCTTACATACATATATATATACGCGAGCGACAGAGAAAAGAACGCTGTTATATACCTTCCACTTCGTCGTTTCTTTTTTTTTTGCACTGCGACAGCGGTTCTTTCGTTTTATACGACATGCCTCCCTCCTCCCCCACACACTTTCCTCTTTCGCGCGAACGCGCGCGTGCGAAGAGTCGACGTATTCACGCGCGCACACGTGAAAGAAAGAGAGTAAGCTGGTAGTAGACTAGTTTCCTCTCGATATTTCTCGTTCTTCTACTTGTTCTTTATACTCGTCTTCTTCTTCTTCTTCTTCTTCTTCGTCTTGTTCTTCTACTTCTTATTCTTCTTCTTCTACTACTTCTTCTCGGATCACGTATAGCCCCGTATATATACAGCGTCGAGTATGTCTTACCCCCCCTATATATACTCGCGGTTGAGTGCGCGCATATTGTAGATATGCTGCAAGTCAGACGCGTGCATGCGGCTGGAAGTGTTATACAGATGTATATATGTGCAAACGAACGAGTGAGCGGCTTGAGTGTATAAGTATATATATATATATGGTGCTGTTGCTGTTGATGTACGAGAGTTTCAAACCGTCGTTCTCATCTTAGCTCACGCTTTTCCGTTCGAATTTCTGCCGGTGGATGTTAAGTGTTAGAAGAGTTTCTATTATATATATAAGCGCGCGCGTAGACAAAGTCATATAGAGAAAGAGAGATACGTTTATAATATATGTATATATACGCATAGTACATATATACATATATACAAATAATAATGACGTTTCTCGAATCACAATAGTATATAATAATAACCCTGTGTCGCCGCGCGTGCGACAATGTTTCGAAATTTAGCGAACTTTATAAACGATCGTATACTAGCGAATATATTATATCCCTATTAATAGTTAAGTGTCAACGCAAAACAGTATCAGCGCCTGATTCGAGCCACTCGCCCGTACGCTACCGCCGTAATTATACGCCGGTAATTAGCTGATTACAACGAGAGAGAGACGGAGTGCACACGCGCGTATACACACGTTGCAAATGTTGTAACATGTGGTATAACGATGTGTATGCGCGAATATATGTGTGTGTGTATGTGTGTTATGGTCTGATTCGACTGTAATACCCCGTCGAATCGCTCATAATTTAGAAGCAATTACGCGCGCCACGTATGATGGACGTTTCGAAATTATGTATAATAACGTACGCTCGGCATCCAAAAATTACGTTCCAACAGCATGTACACACGCGCGCGCCTGAGCATTTATTTCTTTTAATTGAAAACGAGAGAGAATTTCAATGTATAACCACTTTTATACGCGATGGCTGCTGTGGCAAAAAGCGTGTCGAGCATAAAGCGCCAACGCGAATTAACTTTTTTTCCAGCGGCAGTATAGCGACGTCTGGTGATATAATTATATCAAAATAAACATGCACGCGCGCGCGCGCGTGCTTATGCTGTTGCCGCGAGAGGTAGAAAAACATCAACGTGAATTTTCATCCTCTTTTCAAATTGACGCCGTGACACACATACACAAAAGCTTCAGGAGCTAATTCATCAGGACGCGCGAGTTGCTTGTATACCTACTGGTACCACCTCGTTACGAAAATCTCGCCTTCCAGCCGTGCGCGTTCTCTCATTTGTGTGCCTACATGGATATATACACACACACAAACAAACAAAAATAAAACAAACGAAATGAGAAAGCGCGCGAAGAAACTGACTCACTGCAGTATAGAGTATATATAAGAGAGAGAGAAAGAGAGAAAGCCAATAAACTATGCAGGTGCAAGATCGATTATTCTCACTCTCTCGCCAGTGGAAAGAGAAAGAGAGAGAGGTATAGTATACTCTGGCTTTGTTCAGGCGCGAACTGGAAATTAATGAAAAGCCGACGACCGCTGTATACAGGACGACGTTAGCCGTCGTAGGCGTCGTCTCTTTCTCCTTCGACGAGAAATATTTTGCACGCTTCGAATGTAATCCGGTAAAACAATAGCTGAAAGAGAGGGTGAAGGAGAGTGAGAGAGAAAGCGATCGTTCGTGCGGGCCTCCCCCGCTGCGAAACTAATTACGCTTCGAGCGTGAATGCAGGGGTGGTGTGTGTACACAGTTAGACTACTGCTTTTTTTTTTGTTGGTTCACGCGTATAGGGGAGGGTGGAAATTAAAGAATGAGGTGAGAGAGAGAGAGAGTACCGCCTATATGGACGAAATTAATTTGCCGTTTGATTGTGAAGAATGATTTTCCGTTCTATAGTTGTTATATATAGTGGCATAGCAGTGATTTGTTTTCTCTATGCAGACGGTGACGACGCCGACGTGAATGATATCGAGCGCAAGCTGCTGGTTTATTCTGGCGAATGAAGTGTGTAATTAGCGAAAATAGAGCGCACGGTGCCGCCTCTATTCATGTATATGTATATATATATATATACAATTTGAATTCGGCTCTTCACCCGGACGTTATATTTGCGTTACTTTCAATATTTGCGCGTGGGAAGTTTATAGTTGCGCGTGGTGGTTATTTTCGAAGCTTCTATGTTTGTTTCACTAATGTTGCGTGTAGTTCAATTCCATTAAGGGTATAACATCAAGTTGAAACTATATGATGGAAAGCCACGAGGAGGGAGGAAATTCGATTGGACGCTATATTGAATTACACGTTTGCCTGAAATAATATACATATATAGTAATGTAGTAATTATATAAGAAGCATTCGCGGTAAACGACGCATAATTCGTATAAAAGAAATGATATAACTTTGCAGAACCTTATATATATTTTCAAAATCAACTGTACATTTATCTATACTTACAACAGAAAAAGCTAACTTCCATAGCATTTCTCAACTCACGTGAAATTCCAACAGACTGCTATGAATCACGAGCATATGCGCGCACGTCTACCACGCGGAATAATCATCAGGAGCTGCCGCCGCAGCGAGAGAGAGAGATGTGTTAGCGGCGCTCAAAGCCAACGGCGTATTAACGAGGAGAGCCGCGGGTGATGGCTTTGAGGCGGCGCTCGCGCGACTTTGCCGCATTAGCACCGCTGCTATGTATAACGTTAATTCGCCCCGGTGGCGAAAAATACGCGCGTTTATATAGCGAGCTTGCGCGCAACCACTTGGGTATGTCTTTCAGACTAAATTTTCGCGAAAGAAGCAACGTACGGATGTGATAGTTTTCTTTTTCTTTAAGGGAAGGTTAGATTATCTGTTTTTTCATGTCGGATAATATATAGATATATAATACGCGGAGGTACGTGAGTTTTATGGGAAAAATGATAAGTGAATTATGGGATTTGAGAGTGAGGGAGAAGAGAAGAGGAATACGAATGATAGAGTTATTATATTCGTATGGAGTCGCGAGTGTATAGGTATATAGAAGTGAAATTAAATCAGCCGTACTTTTTTGCTTTGTTTCGTTAAAGCTTTTATTCGAATAAGCCGCACCGCGTTTTTCAACCTATGCGTACGCGCGTTTAATTCGATATATAAAAGCGTTGAACTCCATCCGATAATGTTTATACGCTAAAGCAAACGACGTTAAATTTTAAAACGTTCACAATAAGTCATCGCCTATATAGAAATGCAACAATTTATTATTCTGTCAAAAAACAATCCTATATATATTTCCATTGGTATT
The DNA here is from genome assembly GCA_036873485.1 of Torymus texanus. Lineage (NCBI taxonomy): Eukaryota > Metazoa > Arthropoda > Insecta > Hymenoptera > Torymidae > Torymus > Torymus texanus. The sequence goes on along the minus strand of JAYJLV010031712.1, from coordinate 9,385 downwards.
TCTACCATATCAAAATTAAACCTGGTATTATATATAATTTTCCAACCGCCTCTCTTCATCTCTCGCTTGATTTTTTGATCCTCCCCTCGTTTTTCTGCGATTTTCAAACGCGTGCGCGTGCTCGGTAAAATTTGTTTAACCGCGCTTAACTCGCCGCCGCTCGCGCGGATTGAAAACCGGCCTCATGCGCTTACTCGAATACGTAATTAACCGCATAAAGCTTGACCGCTCATATATGTATTTATACATATATAAGTATTCCCGTTTATATACGCATATATATACGTATATACGCAGATTTTTTTTACGCGCGACCTCGTTCGGTTTGTTGTTTTTTTCTTTTCCAGTGCCGGGCGACGAAATTCAAAAGTGCACGCCACCCGCATGCTCAAAGCGTAGGTATATATGGAATTATGTCAAAGGAACTGCAGCGCTCGCGTTGCTATTCCTTTATGCGATGAATCGCTCGAGCGAGAAAACTCAGAGAAAAAGAGTGTGGCCGGATTTAATCCGAACACGTATGTATGTGTGTGTATGTGGTTGCGTGAATTTTGGGGGCGGTACACGCACGTTCACGAGAGGCTTTTAAATCTCTCTACTCTACCTCTGTAGTACTCAGAGCCTCTCATACTGACTTTAGCGCTTTTGTAGGTACGTGTGTATGTATGTATGTGTTTTTATGTGAATTGACGAAAAACGGCGATTTAGCGGACCATTGTTTGTACAATCTCGAGAGGGAGAGCGTGCTAATGGTGGAAGTATACGTATTTGGATATAATATACGTATGCGAATGCTATAGCAATGTTGTTTAATCAAAAAGAGGAGAAAAGTGTTGAATTTTGATAGAGAAAGAAACTTCATTGTGTACACCACTGCACGCTCTTTCGCACATATACCTTTAATTCCCGAAAAAAAAGAAATTTATGCAATCATTATTATTATTGTTATTGTGAGTGCATTCGTATGTGCTTTGTTTTTTGCGAGTACATATCATCATACTGCGACATATCAATCATGTGCAGTACCAAACTATCATCAACTCATATATACATAAAGCGCCCGCGACGAATGATCCTCTTTTAAGACTGAAGCTTTATCACCGACGCACGCACACGTATCTGTCGATTTTTTGATTGATCGAAACACTCATATGCGTGTGCTGTGTTATATACACGACAAAAAAAAACGTGTCGTATGGGTCGAAGGAGAAAGATAGAAAAAAGAGAGAGAGAGTGAGAAAGGAAGATATCGAGGGGGGAAGACCGAAAACGCCGTATACAGGAAAAAATACACAGTCGTAAGAGAGAAAGAGAGAGACAGGAGACTCATTCCGAAAGGCTTGCAAGTGTATAAGCGAGCGGTAAGTGCCGGCCAAAAAGAAGTAAGAAAGTACGATACACGATGCAAAAAAAAAATATATATATATATAACGCGCGAAGAAAGAAACATGAAGCGAAGTGACGGAGTTGATGAGAAAAGCGTACGAGAGAAAGAGAGAACGTGTGTGAGAAAGTATGAAATAATAGATAGAGAAAGAGAGAAAGAAAGAAAGAAAGTGGGTATGTGAGAGCGCATGGATCATATTGGTCCGTGATAATCGACGTAACGTTTAGGGATTACTATATATATACATATATATAGTTTAAATTGCAAAGAGAAGATTTAATATTTTTCTAATCCACATTGGAAGTTGTTATTACATTTAATCGTTAAGCTATATATATATTATGAAGAAAAAAAAATTACAACAAGTACATATCATAAACGCATTATACATATTATATATATATTATACACATTATACTACTATATACATAATTGAAACGACAAACTTGTATACTTGAATTTGAAGCTACTGAGACGACACATTTCCCCCCCAGCCCTATTTCTTTTGGATTCTCGTTTCGAATATATTGCTTCTCGTGCGATTTCGATCGCAACTGTATAAGCTTTGATCGAAAAGACTCTTACGGAAGGACAACTTTCGGCGAGGGTCGCGAGCAAAGAGAGAGAGAGAAAAAGTAAAAAAACCACGTATACGTGCGACCGTGACCGATCGAGGGCCACTCTATATCTTATTTATGAATTTACTGCTGCTGCTGCTGCTGTTTGAAAGTATATATCTTCAGCAACTGTGCAGTCGTTCTCAACCGCGTGTACGCACGCTCCGAGCCCTTAGCACGTAAGTGAACATTAAATTGATATAAGTTATAGGAAAAAAAAGCTTTAAAATATCGGAGCGGTGTTCGTAAGGGAACGATAGAGCAGTAGTAGTAGCAGTGGTATGAAATCCTTTCGAGACATATAAGACTAGAATAACTGGCTATACTCAATCGAGTCTCGTAGCAGTATATACGTGATTTTCACTCAACTCCCCTCTTTGCTCGGAAGTCTCTTAACCCCAACAAATAAAATCACCACATATATATACAAGAAGGCAGTCGACGCGCAAACCCCTATACTCTTCTACCCTACCATATACAATATACATAGACGCGTCTGACCGTGGCGACTACGACTCCAACATCTATATATACATGTATATGTATCATACATACGTATACATACATTCCACAGGCAGTAACAGCAGCAGATCGTCGCTTGTAATAATCCTCGCCGACTCTCTGTGTATAATTTCCAATTACGAGCCGCGCGGGTGTTCGCGTATATATACATACACATATATACTCACGTGAAACTTCTCAAAGCGCGAGAGCGAACAAGCGCACGCTCAATTAATTCGCGAAATCTCCCGTAAAACAATTAACGCGAGAGTGAGAGAGAGAGAGTGTGGGAGTGCGGTGATGGGCGATAGATGTATATATATATATGCGCGCGCATGCATCGACGAGGTCGTCGTCGTCGTCGTCTTTGGACCTGCCGCAAACAGAATTAGAAGGAAGGGGGTGAGAGGGTTGTGAGGGTTATCCTCGATCAATTAAAAGTTGGGACACGAGGCGGCTGAGCATGCGTTTTATGATTGGGTGAAGATTGGGGGGGAAAAGAGACTCTGGGTTGTACAGGTCGCGTGGTGTGCCAAGTTTTGATGAAGGGGAGAGTTAATGGGTCGTTGGGAATGGAATTTTCTTTCGAAATAATGTAACAGAAATTAAGGTTGTGCTTTTTTAATTAATACTTTTGTTTTTTACGGGTAACATAAGGGTTAAATGGGGTTTACGTGGATTATGATGGTGGTTTATCGGAAATACGATGCGCGTGAATCATTTGAATCATAAATAAAGTTTAAACAATAAAGGATTTACGCGTGTTTGCACATTTTCCGTGCGTCATATTACATGAAAGTTTTAAAAATATTTTATACCATTCTTCGTAACGCATTTTAATGAGTAAACTTTTTGCAAAAAAAAAAAATTGACAGATATCGTAAATTTAAAAAGTTATTGTCTTGAGAGTAAATAAAATATACGTAAACGAGACTGTATATATTTCACAAGTACGCCTCATATGTATAAACATACGGTGTGTACATAATTAATTTCACGAACAAGCAGCTATTATAGATTTATCTGATCAGAAGCCAAAACTTTAGCATCCCTCTACCCTCCTGGTGAGTTCCAAATTGACCGAATTCCAAATTTGCACGGGTCGGATCAACAGGATTATGAGCTACGAATAGTTCCGACAAGGTAAAACTAATTCTAATAGTTACCCCAAGTAACTTTTCTTAAAACTTTTTAACTACCACACATGCGTTAAATCGAAGGCCACACATTGAAAATTCAAGCGTAAAATGTGATTTTATCGAAAAAGCTGGTCAGATTAAAATTCTTTGTCGAGATATAACGACCTGATTTTTTTCTCCCTACTCACTTCAGCATCCCGCACGGAACTCGAGCAACAAAATTAGCCAACCCCATTCACCCTAACCCCATTAATCCTCCGATCGATCATTCGATTATCTCCCTCATCGAGCGCCCGCCGTCTCTAACAAACTCCATCTCCGTCATCTCCCTATCCATCAATTCCTACCCCATTTTCAAAAACTTTTTACCACTTACACTCCTATATATGTTAAAATCTGCATCTTAGAATCATCATTTCTACCCTACACCAGCTTCAAAAGCCGCGTAGTCGTATAGTTAACACACTCGCGCTTGCGCCATTAGAAAGTTGAAATTGGAAACTTGGCCGTGAGTTTCGAGAGCTCCAATGTGCCGCCTCGTTATATGCGTGTATGTGTGTCTGTGTATATATATATGTGACTATGTATACTACTATGCTCACAGGGTATTTATTCAAGCGAAGAGATAGAGAGCCACGCCGTGTTGTATCGCAAAGCGGGAATGCTCGCGTCGCCGTTAATTGAATAACCATTTGTGCGAAGGCTGAAGGGAGGAAGCGGGAGGGAAGGAGAGAAGTAAGCGATATACCGAGATGCGTGTGGGAGGGCAGTATATAGTAGCACCTCAATAAACTTGGTTACGCACGCGCCGGGGATGATATTTTCCGGAGGAGGAGAAGGTGGAGGCGCTTTATTGCTCAGTGGGATATATACACATATATAGGGAAGGGTAAAAAGGGGGAAAGCTCCTTATACCGAAAGCTTCGAAGTGTATATATGTGAGTGGGCTTCTGACCCTTCTCATGCCTGCTATGCCTTGCGATTGATACTTTATTAGCGGTCGCGAGTGAAATATTCATGCGGATAGGGTGTAGTTTTGCGTTCAGCCAAGTTGAGTTGTTACGGTCGATGGTATTAATTGGAAGAGTATATATCGCATTTGTTCGGATTAGCTTAATTGACAGAGAGACCAACAAATTGGAAGTATAAAGCGATTATACCGAAAAACTATCTTGGTATTAAATACGTGTAACACGCAATAACGTATATCGCGTTTTATCGTATCGAACTTAACTTGATTTAAATATTTACAAAAATACAACTATTTCGTTGTTGAATAACAAAAGTCGAATTCGGAAAACGTGTATGCAATCAGTCACTCTTTTGGAATAAAATTTTCAATTTTCCAGAGCGAATTTTGTGAAATTCAATTTACCCTCAAAGCGATCGAGATAAACCGCCGTATTCACGGCTCTGAGAAATTTCATGTCCCATTTAATATTAACCACCAATACCGCTGCCTCTCATATAAACCATCATCCCCAAATACATCACCCATCAATATTTCACCTTATTTCCAACCTCTCCTACAAAAAAAAAAGAAGAAAAAAAACACACGTGAACCCGTCAAAGTCAGCGAATTATTTAACGACTTCTGCGTTCAGGACTCCATCATTTTTTTTTTCGTTTTCGTTTAACCGCAACGCATACTACTCACCACAAAATTCGCATGATCATAAAAAGCAAGTAAGAGAGAGAGAGAAGGCAAAAGCTTTGCCTATCGATACAACTCATTTCTATCGCGCGAACGGTATACGCGCGGCAAAAATAATATTTGACGTGCAAACATACATACGCGGCAACAGCATCGCGAAAGGAAATTCATGCACAGCGTAATCCGACGTTCGATTCCCCGATATACATCATACCTATGCTGAAGTGAAAAAGCTGGATGGAATACGGTGGGCTAACTCTTTTTCCTGTATCGAGATGTGCATCATTTATAAGTAGAAGAGCGAATGTGTACACATTGCATCTATTTCTAGAGTTCCCGAGTTGTTGATGTACGTGGGATGAGGTTTGAGGAATGTTTGAGGGGGTGGGGAAGGTTCGTTATCGGGTGAATTTCGGACGGTTGTAATTGAGTAGCATAGGAACCGATATAGAGAGAGTAAGGGGAAGGGATGCAAAAGTTCGCGCAGGTAGTTATAATTGGAAAAGCAAGGTTGAGAATTATTTTAAAAATATTTTGGAATTTTCAGTTCGAAAATCGTAATATTTTTGTTTATATACGAGTGTTTGTTTGGGGGAGGGGTTAATACGAGTTTATTAGAGCCGTAAAAAATAAGGTCGAAAATGGAAAAATGTAATCTTTTTTTTTTCGTTCGTAAAACCCGGCATCAAAACAACAGGGGAGCAAACATGGAGATACATGGGCGCGCTAAATCGTAAAGAGCAAATTACGATGTAAATAACAACAGCAAGCCAACAAGCGTGAACCATTGTTTTTCAAAGAATTGAATAATATAAACGTCAAAAGCAAATAAGATATGAAATTGAAAAAAAGAAGTGGCGATGGCATGCGCGCGCATATAACACGCAAAAATCGTATCGTATCACGCAAGTACAAATTTGCAAACGCAATTTATACGTACATGGTAATAATAAAACGAATAAAAAAAAAAATAATAATGAGATTGTCCGTTGACACACAGCACAAATGATTATTAAGGAGACAAATTTTCTAAGCTATTGTTGCGAGCTTAAGTGAATACATGAAAAAAAAAGTAAAACAATGTAACCGCGCGCTGAACAAGTACACAATGAAGAATCCGTCTGTGATTTTCTTAAAAAAAAAAGTAAATAAAAAATAATAAAATAATAAAACAAAGCACGAAGACTGGTTATAAGCTTATACCGATAAAATACGTTATTTGGCGCGGGTATGCAATTTTTTGATATAATAAATAATCAAGCGACGACGAACGAGCGAAAGATCGTTTTTTAATGCGTACATACCTATAATATACCTTTACTTTAGATCCTCTTTTTTCCAAACGACACTTTTTTTTATCAATCGTTCCTGCATTTTCAAACTGTCGATTCCCAAAACCATCCGCAAGTTTTAAAACAAACGTGACTGTAGAAGAAGTTTGATTAAGCGCGAAAGAGAAACACAGACACACAGAGACAGAGACAGACGTACACAACGAAATTAAGAAATATCCTTTAACCGCGCGAGCCCGCAGCATATATACCTATACCTCGGTAAAAGATCATTTCCAAGACAAACACAGTTAAAGTTGACTGAATAAGCCGAAAGGTACATCTGATATGTACATAGGTCTCGCCATAGCGTGGACTCGTTTCACTTGGAGAGTGGTACCGAGTATGCCGCGTACGCGTATATATACTCACAAATTCACCACCGTATCATTTAATCAACTCTAAACGGATTCTTCTTCGCTTACCTTATATATTTGTTCACCGAAACTCGACATTTTAAAACTTCACGCTTAACCAGTAAAATTTTCCACTCCCCTCCGCCTCGAAAGAACAAGAGAAACGAAAAAACAAAGGAATCAAATCGACAGTCTAACGACGAAAAGCGTGTAAAATTTTTACGACCGCGCGACGCTACTATAAAAACGAAGGAGTGAACTGCACAAGGCGACGATCTGCTGTCTGTGAAAAAAAAGGAAGGAAAGAAAGATAGAAAGAGAGTCGGAGTCTTATACATATATATGTCTTGCTCTCTACAGAGGGAGAGAGAAAGACTGTATATACGCCACGAGACACGACGACGACGACGACGACGACGAAAAAAAAGAACCTATGAAGCAAAGCGCGCGCGCGTGTGCGAAGCTCACACGTGGATCGAAGCTCGAAGACGATAGAGGCGCTCGAACAAAGGAACATAAGGCGAAGTCATGTAACCTTGCTGTAGTTAAGTTCCTAAGATGAAGAGAAAGAGAGAGAAAAAAAAATAAAATAAAAGACAAACAAACCAAAGAGACGTAAGTATATACATATATATACGACACACGGGGGATAATTAACTTCCGTATATCCAAATGCGCGCAAGATTATCTCTTCCCGTGCGCGACGAATACATATCGACATTGTGATAAATATATACACTTTTACTATATATAGTTGTGCTTACGGATATTGTTGAGATATTTTACGGATATTGCTATTGTATGAATTTTATCTATACATTTCTCTCCCAGTTCTCCCTCCCACTTTTTAAATGAAACCGATAACCGTAAAGAACAAAAAAAAAAATTAATAAACAAACAAATATGACGTAAAAGTTTAACAAAATAAAGAAAAAACGAAGAAAATTAAATGAGATACAAAGTGTGCCAGAGAGAGTATAAGGGAGACAAAAGCTGTATTCGAAGTCTTTTAACGATATATAGAAAAATGTGTGTCGTAGCTTTTAAAGTATATAAAATAACATACGCAGAAAAATAACAACATATATATATATACACGCATCTTTCATCGCGCGCATCATCGCGGGTATACGTTACGTTAGATCGGTGCGCAATTTCTTCTGGCTGATCACGTATATAAAATGTATGTACAGCACGCAGGTTATATCTACATATATATATATATATATATACATACATTTTCCGTCGTCGTCTGTCCCGTTTTTTGTATATATAATCCTATATACATATATATAATATTGGATATTTGTATCGACGTTTTTTTCAGAGTGCCGTTTCATTCTTTAACCGTACAAATTGATTTTGATGAATTTATTATAGACGGATTTTATAATAAAGCGCGCGTCTGGGCGCTTTTTGTACTACGTCGATTTTTTGAATATTCAAGCGAGGTCCATGTCGCGATATGACATGCATATCTTTGCAAGTTATATTACCGACACTCACTGCATATATATTCAATTTACACTTTTATATATATTATCAGTGATCCTGATGTATTTCATCATCAATCTAATTAAATATTTCATCTTGCTTGAGCACTGAATTCCAATCGATGGATATCTCATGTCCAATTAATTTCATTCCACGCTTGAAAATTAATTATACATGCAGTGCTACTGTGCTACGTTTATAATTTACACATTACATTGATAGCCGCTATAGCTATGCACGTGCACAATTTATTGTATTTTATCCTCAACAGTATATTTGTCCAAAATTAACAGTTATAAATTTTCGATTTCAATTTAATAATGAAAAATTATTACATTAAAAAATTATGCATTGATATTCAGATTAATACATTTTATTCATCGCAATATTTTTACAAATCTCATTGACGTTTTCAAATATATCTTCCTATCTTCCATTTATATCGCAAAATTTCAAAAGTTCAATTCCCAACTCCATAATAAAAAGAAAAAGTACCAAAAATATCGACGCAAGCTCTCGATTCTAGATATATTTATAGCACTCGCCACACCACGGTGCTCCAATATTTATTCAATATTTTTTCAAGAACACATCGGACCGCACACTTCGTTATCCGAATTCCCAATATATCCACTTATATATCCATCCATCCCAAAAACAAACATCTATACTTCTTGAAAATTCACCAGCAAAACCTTCCACCTACCAAAAAAAACCCCAACTCCTCGCTTCTACACCACATCACTATCCTCTTGATTAACACTCCACTATATGGCCGTACATTTAATCAGTCCCGCGTGCATTAATAACGTCAAGCCCGCAAAATTTACGATCGCATCGCCAACTTCAGACCCGTAAACACACACACACACACACACACACACATATATATATATATATATATAT
>JAYJLV010031666.1:0-28707 GCA_036873485.1 Torymus texanus | reverse complement strand
TCTCTCTCTCTCTCTCTCTCTCTCTCTCTCTCTCTCTCTCTCTCTCTCTCTCTCTCTCTCTCTCTCTCTCTTCCCCTTCCCCTTCCTATATATACACACATACGTATACACAAATAATGGAAAGCTTAGTATATTCAGTGAACGTGGCGTGCCGACAAAACGCGTGCACAACCCTCGTATGATGATGGTAATTGGACGCGTCGAAAATTAAAATGACAATGGAGTGATCCGACGTCGAACCCTCGTTCATCTGTGCGCATGAGAGTGAGTGTAATTTTAGAGATCATTCGATGGTGTTCACTCACTCGCGTGGGATATAGATTTTATCCGGTTAGCCTGATTACGAAACGAACCGGGAGGAGAGAGAGGAAGAGACGGAAACGTTTATGAAAAGTCCGTTTTTGTTCGCGATGGCTTTATCAGATTAAGCTGGAGGAGAGAATGAGAGAGAAAGAGGGAGAGAGACGAGTGACGTAGGGAAGTGAGGTTCTCTTGTGTTGTGGGCCATTCATTCGGAGAGACGTTTTTTTTCTACGGGTTATCAGACAAGGATGGAAATTATGTGCTGTTGTTGTTGTATTTTTTTTTTTTGTTTGTTTTTGTTTGGTGTGAGGCCTTTTTATGTGGTAATGCGAGATTTATGAGTTTGAATGGAAAGAATTGAGTTTAAAGTGTTGGACGTTTTTTCTTTAACTTGATATTATAATGGTTGACCTAAATTTTTTTGTGACAAAGTGTTCGGCTTTTTCTTGTTACTGAACTTTATGAAGAATTTCATGATTAGTTGTATTTTGGATATGATTGGAGATTTACATCTAGAATTTTTATCATTTTATTTACTTTCATTTCATTAACTATACCAAAGCTGTATTTAGAATGAACAGACAACGACGAATATACAAAAATATTAACAACTATTAACAATCAAACTCATTCCCTCCTTTTTTTTATTATTATATCACAATGCACCAAACATCTTAACTTACCCCTCTTTATATACACGTATTTATCGCACTAGTCACACAATAACAGCGCATTTCACGGTAATTAAGTTTTTTCATCCACTTCTTTACCCCACCGAGGCGCGCCATTCATCCTTATATAAAAAAAAAATTGTACACTCATACACACACCCACACCTTTACTCTATAGTACAACGAAGTAGAGTAGTAGGTTAATCCTCGTGCAATTCGCAGCATTGATTAATTTTCTACTTCTACTTTTTTTTTTGTTCCTTAAGAGCACATAGACTAGCGCATAAAAGTGTCCCCCACGAGTGCAGTAATCTTAGGTTCGCACGATGTGTAATTACCTTTAATGCAAACATATTAAATAGAGCTGGAAGTTTGCACGTGTATGCGGGGGAGGGACAAATTGCATGGTATATAGAAGAGAGAGAAGCTCATTTATCACGATGCCAATGTAATTAATCCAAAAGTTCTTATGCGATATCGCTATAGTGAGAGAAGCACAGAGAGAGAGAGTATACACTATATATAGTTACAGAGGTATATAGACTCGTACACGATAATTTAGCTGCACTATACGCGTAGGAATGTATTATATATAGCTATTTGTCGCCACACTGTTAATTATCACTTTTATTGTGGACGTCGCGTTTGCTTGGTTGCATTAACACTGCAAAACTCGGGGTATAGCTCGACTGTTATTATTTTATTATTATTTCGTCTCGTGGACTTTGTCCAGCGGGTTATATTGACGTAATAACATTTGCATTTGTATTATATACGTGCATGCATGATGATTTAGCTGTAGTTCATTTCACGCGCATGAAGGGATTGGTATTGACCCGTGGTATGAATATATAGATGTTGTACTTTTTGTAGAGAAAAATTCATGTTATTGCTCGTTACGGGTAGAGGTGAGCTGTATTAATTGTATATATAGAAGTCAGTATAATGGTTGTAGTCTGAAAGGCTGTTTTATGATTTTAAATGATTACGTTGAATGTAATTAATTTACATTAGTATACGGTTGCAATAGATGAATATAGTGTCAAATATTTAATATTTCATACATCGTAATATAGGCCTTTAATAAATGCGTATTTATTTCACATTCATTCCCCACATTATCTAACTTTATCATTATTGATCGCGCAAACGGATCCCATTTCCTATATCCTCTACCTTAAAACTAAAATATAGGTCAAACGCCAAACCGTTATAAAAAAAAGATTCAACTATATACCAATCTAAAACAAAAAAAAATCAGTAAACCTACAAATCCCTCCCATACCCTCACCACCCCGCATCTTCAAATTAGCTAGCCGCAAATCTCGCAGGCGCAAAGTCCTTTTACCAGAGAGAAGGGAGAAGAGGGCATTAACCCTCGTCGTCGTCGTCGTCCCCTCCGCATGTCTGCGAAGAGGGAGCCACGATTTTTTTTTCTTCTGCCTCTCTTGGTGTGTACAACGATGGGGGGAGAAATTGTTAGATATATAGGTGTATATATATAACTATCGTGGGAGGATTCGGAGGTAGGATCGATGAGGTTGTGAGGAGGGTTGACGAGGATGAGTGAGTGGAAAAGTTTTAGGGCGAAGGTATAAGAGAACGTTGGGAAAAGCCTGCGGATGATGTTGAAAATGTAGTAGGTGGTAGTGTATGGATGAATGGTGATGATGGTTTTGTTGAGATTTTGTTTTTTATGATGAATGTATTGTATATATTTATATAGAAATAATTGGAGCGTTGAATTTTGGTCAGTGTATAAAGTCAACTGGTTAGAATAATCTAGAAATCCTTCCGAAAGGGTCAAATCCTTATGTCAACACTATCGTGTGCTTTCGGTACTACCCTTTAATCGGAGTTTAATGTCCTTGGAAATATTAATAACCGACGTTAGAGCCGATATTTTTCCGTAAAAATTAAAGCAACCCTATTACCTCTATTTGGCAACGTTCAAAATTAAGTAGCGAAATATATATATGGCTACGGCCATGCAATCGTGAATGAACGACCGAAACGCTTATGAATCAGCACTCGTTTCTTCAATGGGTATATATACGTATACACCACGAAAACAAGCGTGTGAGCGTTCGTTTCGATTTGAATAAACATCTGTTGAGCTGAATGGGGTTTTCCCGGTGTGTATTTCTTTTCGCTTCTATTTTCGTAGCCTCAAAGAGATATATATTTTTTCTCCCTCTCTTTCTCTCGCGGTAAAAGAAGAATGAAACGCGACTACTCACCTTGAATTATAACGGTGTGTCTGTGAAAGGGAAGGAGAATAATTTATTGCTTTGTGGTATCGAGATGTTGAATTCTTTTTTTAATTTTAGAAAAAGAAAAACTATGGTAATTGTATGGATATAGCGAGATTTTGGATATTTAATGTGAGTGAATTAGTTATATAATTAAAGGATTCCATTGTGGAGTACCACAGCAATTTAAAATTTACGTTTCTTAATGGATATACGCATAGCAAATTAACGGTTTGAGAGTTTCAATATTCTTGTATAAAAATATACTGACCGTTAGCGTGAATTACGAGTAGGTAATGAATAAACCAGCTGGGTTAATTCATCTACTGAATTTTTAGGGCAAACTCGTCTGGTGGGATTTTCTCTTCTTATAAAATAATCATTTTTTTATAAAATTCCGAAACAGTTTTAACATAGTAACTATTATTATTTTTGTCTCGAACGCAACTGTAAAAACAGCATATTTTCTTATAAAAAAAAATAAAGTAAAATTTGTAAAAACAAATTATTTTTTAAAAATAATAGTAGTACTACCTATTTTACATAATTGTACTTGGCATCAACTAAGCCTAGAATATAAGTAATATTTCTTCCTCCTCACGCAAAAGACTACGCACATCTCAAAGCGTATACCGATACATCCACTATCCCCCCCAAAAAACCCTCTCTATCTTTCCCACCATAACCCCTCAATTATTTCACCAACCCACCCACACTCTTATCTATCTTTCTCTCAACCTTTCTGTTCCAGACTACGTGTACAACCCAAAAGAAGCCCGTCTACGTAAAGCAATGCGCGAGCAAAGTCGCGAATTATCACGTTCAACGACTACAACTCCAAATAGCAGTAGCAACAACAGCAGCAGTAATTCCAGCAACTCAAGCAACACATCGTCTGTTTCATCTTCTTCGATCCTGGGTACAAACGCAGCAGCAGCAGCAGCAGCAGCAACAGCAGCAGTAGCAGCAGGGATGTCCCCGTTGCCGGGCGCTGCCTCTACTGCAAATCGAATAATCGCCGGGCCATGGTTTCCGCTGAGCAGTGGTGGTGGTAGTAGTAGTAGTGGTGGCGCACCTCCACCGGCTACTCATCCGAAGCCCATTCTCTCGCCCAGGGTAGGCCAATCGATAATATACACACACATACATACATACATACACATATAACCGTGGCACTCCCACGCTACTCGCGTATGTAGAGCAGAGGCCGCCCGTTGCCGCTGGGCTGCCACGTGACGGCCCGATTGATTTATCTCCGCGCAGCGGTAGCGGCAGCGACGGTGGTAAACGCGAGCAGCAACGCGAAATTCCGTAAGGGGTGGGGAAGTAGGTGGTATAGTTGGGATGGTAGGGGTAGAGTTGATGAGAGTAGGGGAAGGGTGCAGAGAGAGAGAAAGAGTATATGTATACAGGCAAGATGCTGCGAGAGGTGGTAGTGTTGGTCGTTCTTTTCGGGTCGATCCTGAGTGGAGATTGTTAGGGTGGGGGTGAGAGAGAGAAAGAGGGAAGGAAAGGGAAGGGAAGGGTTAAGTGGAGCTGAGGGAGGGTTTTGTTGTTGCGGTGATTATTGGGGGGTATAGAGAGAGCCTCTCGAGTGCTAGCATTGATTTTTAAGTGATTATCGAGGGAATTTCAATTTTCTTTTCAAGGATGTTGTAGGTCCATGTCATCGAACGATGGTTACTTTGTAAGCGTTGTTTGTCATGATATATAGAGAGAACAATATTGTCGATACGTGCACGTATATAAAATATTTTTGCCTGAAAAAATTTTGCACTATCCCATATACATTCCAGTTTAAGTTCAATTATACATCTACAATCAATGAATACAATATCTTTCTATATACATATACATATCCAGCAATATCTCGAAATAACCCCACGCACTTATAAATATCATCCCCCCAAAAAAAAAACAATTCAACTTCCACCGCGCGGCAATACAATACGTCTTCCGAATTAGCGCGATATTTCTACCACCACTCACCCGAAAAAAGAAAAAAAAACAACCGCCGGTACATCACCAAAGCCTCTTCTCTCCCCTATTATCGTATCGACCTCCCGGCATATATACACACATATACACACATTCCAATTCTTTATCGTTGCTGATACATTCCCCTCGTTATTTCTCGCCGTGTGTCTGTTTCGTTTTTTCAATGTTATTGCTCGTTGCATTGTATATCGCAGATTATCCTTTTATCGTTATTTCATAGCGATTTATTAGCGTGTGATGCTTCTTATTTGCAAACAAGCGTCACGTGGTTTCATTGCGCAATTAGAGTTTCATAAATAAACAAAGAACATACGTTTACAAGGTATATTGTAGAAAGATATCGACATAAATCGATCCAATATCATGGTATTCTGTTTCCTTACTCGCATTCCCATGGGTATAGATCTTCTGATAACTGCTTTAAGTATTTTTCAACATCTTGAAAAAAAAAGAAGAAGCGTCATCTTCTGTGCTCGCGTGCCTATCGTTTTTCTCGTTCTCGCGCGCGCGCGCGCAAACTCCTCTTTTGTCTCGGAGGTGTCATAAAGTCCGCTTGAAAACGTTTTAAAGACACTTTTGAACCAGCTTCACGCGCTACCTGAATACCCAACATTCTCTTCGCCTGACAAGATCTACTTGTAATTTCTTAATTCGTCGCGCTATTCTTCTTGTGCAAACGTCGTTAAAAATATTGTATCACAAAGTACTATAACGACCTTGACAAGAGTGGCGCTGAAAAGCCATTAAAATTCGATGCGAAAATTCGATTACAACACCGAGAAATTCCTACATGTATATAGACACTATCCCTCTACGTATAACTTCATACATTTGCAACCCACCATCAAACGGTCGATTTTCTTGGATCGGAGAACTGTATGTAATATTGTCCACAACTATAATATGACGGTGGTAGAAATATTTCGTTTATCTTTCGTTTGCATGCCAACGCGATCTGTTGTTGTAAAGCGCGTTTTTACGTACGAGCAAATGTTTGCGGAACGTCGAAATTGAATTTAAATGCAAATTGTTCTCACGGAAACTGGACTGTTCTCGTTCTTTTTATTTTTATTTTTTTAATTAAAAAGTTTACAACTTTAACTTTAACGAACTCGATTGCAACTAAATCTAGAAAGAGGAGAGAGAGAGAGAGAGAGAGAAAGGGCTGTTTACGCAGCGATAAAAAAAAAGGAGCAAAACTTTTTTTCAATTTGCGCTACGGACGAAATTAAATCACGCTCGCGTTAACGAGAAAAGCTAAAATAAAACTAAAAAATCTCGGTACCGTGGTATATACAACGTTCCTCGTATTTATCCCATATAACAGTAGCTATACGAACGTTTATAGCATAAATATACATCTTTACATATTACATACAACAACAAAAAAATAATCGAATCCACAGGTGATGGCGGTGCACCAGCGTACGTTGGACAAGACGAAGGATGCGATTCGTAAGCAGTTAGAATGTGGCGGTGGTGGTGGCTCAAGTTATCCTGGGTCTGGATACCCAGGTGGCGTTGGTGACTATGCATCTTCAGGTGCTAATGTTCCGGTAGTGCCACCGGATAACAATGCTGACTACTGCGCTGTGAACGACTTCGCCGACGGCCAGAAATGGCATCACCCTTATCAGGTGATCATCACGTCTCCCACCTTCTTTTACACAAGCCAATGTAATCGATATAGCAGAGGCATGTGGGACGCCTGATCAATCGATTTTTGCAGACGTGTATGATACGTGTGGCGCGCCTTTTTTTAGATGGTACGGCGAAGGGACGGTGAAATTGCGTTTCGAGCGCAGTGGGGGTGCAATTTGTTAGAGAATGGAAACATGGGGTGGTTGAATTTTTGCTTGATTAAGGGATTGAAGGTTTCGGAGAATAGGGCGAAGTTGGAAATTTTTAAATTGCGTCGTGATGGTTACGGGAATTGTCGCGGTCAATACTGGTCTATTTTAAAATTTAATTTTTTTATTAAATTATTATGTGATCGGGGTTTTTTAATTATATATAGCTATTATAGTATTTAATGAAATTGTGGGAAAGTGTAGGCGAAAAATTGGTAAAATCAAGAACAACCAGAATCCAAGGTTGAAATAATCTTTTAAAGGAATAATTTGTTTGATTTCAATCTTGTTTTTAGACACAGCAATTTTTGTTCTATATGTGAGAATTTTCACTTTGATTTCTCTCTGTTATCTTTTTGCAATTAAACTGTAAATTATTTTGCAAAAAAAAAGTATAGGCATTGCTCTGTAAAAATTACAATATAGTAGGAGCAACGTTTACTAATCGTTTTACTTGTCCTACATTCATACCGAACAATAATCTTTTGGCAATTATTCAGAAATTAATATAGAATAATAATACAGACATGTATTTACGAGAAAAAAAACCATTATCTCATTGCAGAATGGAATAAACGCCTACCACTCGCGGAGCGCCCTCATGTCGAAAATGAGCAGCCTGCACAGGAGCATGCAGAGCCCGGTGCCCCACGCGGGTGCCCCTTCCTGGGGCCAATTTTGCAACATACCCTTCTGTAAGTACCCTTCTTAACTCACATTACAACCTCAACATACTTTCCCAACCACATCTAACCAAACTTCATATACTTTTAAAATCAAAGCAACGAGCCAAAGCGCGATGATGCGCAGCAACAGGCACATGGTCTTCCTACAAGAGCAGCAGCAGCAGCAACAACAGCAGAGTCAACAACAACAACAACAACAACAACAGCAACAGCATTGCAGATATCCAACGGTATCTGCTGCTGCCGATGAGATGCAGATGTCCTATGAGGCCAAAGTGCAGGATGAGATTGCGCGACGCCTACACTCGTCTTACTCCGCCGCTGCAGTGTCCTCCCAGGAGGATCAGCAGGTAATTTTGTGGTTTAAGGGTTCGGATGTGTTGATGAAATTGGATGGACCGGGAAAGTTTGATTTGGTTGCATTTTGGAGGAAGGCTGAATTTAGATTGGATTTGGATATGTGATTACTTGTAGAAAATTTTTTATAGCTTATGAGTTTATGTGTTTTTTTTTTATTTAATGGTTTCGAATATTAGTAGGATGGTTTTAACTATGATAATTTGTAAAGATTTTCATTAATTAAAGTAGGAACTTGAAACTAATATGGTTTATTTAGAATTTCTTGAGATAATATTTTTATATTATATATGTAAAAACAATAAAAAAGACATTATTTAAGACTTAAATATAATTTATATTTGAAGGTTTGTTACTGTAGAGTAATAAATTATTTGTGGTAACAAAATAATAATAAAAAAAAAACAAAAGATTGTTCGTTTAACATAAACAAATCAATCATTAAATAAACGTTAGATAGTTCAATCAGTCTACACCATTAACACTCATTATAGTTACTGATCTCTCACTGAATTTTTAAAATACCTTCACAAAAGTCGAACGTACAAGTACCACACCAAAACAGTAGCAGCACCGCGATAAATCGGGCTGTGAAAAATTTTCCCGGCCGCATGTGCAAGCGCGCTGGTATTGATTTTCAACATCCTTAACGCGGCGCCTCGCTCGCTGCCGGTATACTGTGTATCTGTATGTGTTTCGTCGGATATTCTGCGCGCGCGCGAATTTCGCGCTAATATTTGAAAGTGCTGCGGCCGGAAAACGGGTTGGTATTTGGGAACACTCGAAATCTCATTGTGAAGTTGTTTGCTTGGGTAAAACAGATGCGTATGTGTATGTGAGTGAGCGTATGTGTTTTAGTTGAAGAGATATAAAGATATTCTGAAACAGCACGGAATTTTCTTATGGACGGTTATGTAGTAGAAAAAAGTTGTTCACAAATTTTATGTTAAAATTCAAAAGAAAAATTATTTTTGCATTTTTTCGCGGTACAAAAAAGAAGTTTAATTTGATTTGTGTTGTACGCAAAAGTGAAGTGTTGAGAATTCAGTACTAATACAATTTAGTTAAACGACTTAAGAGACTTAGCAATGTCAGTTAGCATGCTACAAATTTCACTATACGAAAATACAAAACTATTTTCATTATTTCGTTTTTAGTAAAATACAATGCAATTGTTTACTTCCTACAATTGCAATATCCAAAAGCAAAATAAAAAATAGATTCATCACTCTCATAATCTAACTTACTTACGACTCGCCAACCTTTTCCAGGTAAAGAGTCCACTAACGGGCCTCCACCTGGCGCAGCTCCCACACGAGGAGCCAAAGCACGCCAGTCTCAGCAACGGCCACCACCACCATCATCACCATCCCCACCACCAGCAACCGCAACATCACCACTCCCATCATCTTCCTCCCCACCAACCACATCCTCAGCATCAACCGCTACCCCCACCACCAGACGACGGCCCAAGGTGGGGCACACCGCGACCCTCATCCATCGTCAGCTCGTCCTGCACCACAGACGCGATCCTTGATCGCGATAGCGATTCCACACCCCAACAACAGCAACAACAGCAACAGCAACGTTCATCCACCTCCAACAGTAGCAGCAAACAACCGTTGCCAGGCTTCCAGCAGGCGTTTGGATCAACGGAGATAGGACGATTCTCACGCTCGGAACTTTTTGCCAGTCTCGTCGAGGCTGCTTCCAACAGTACCAACAATGTGAGTAGCAACAGTGGCAGCAGGTCCTCTGAATCTGAGGAACCCTCGACGCCAACCCAACAACAGCAACAGCAGCAGAGGTTCGATGCAACTGACTGCCGCTCGCCCTCGCCCGAGCAGCCGCTGGCCGGCGCTGGCGGCAGCTCCTATGGGTACAATAATAATAATAATAATAATCAGGAAAGCACTGGGATGGTCATGCCAAGGTGGCATAGTCCTTATGCTGGCGCGATAGGTAGCGAAATTTAAGAAAGTGGAGGATGAGAAGAGCGCAGGTGGTTGTGTGTATAGAGGACTTGGGGTGGTTATAAGAGAAAGAGGATATATAATGGGGTGGACGATGAACGAAGGCGAGAAAGTATTAATACCGTGGTGTGTGCTGAGGAATGAGCTTGGATGTCTCTGAGAGTAAAATTTGCGGTGATAAGTCGAGGGCTCTGGAGGTATAAATGGATCAAGAGATTGGCGGTGAAATTTGAATTTACTGGGTGGAAAAGATCATGTGGATAGAATTAGTACCCAAGAAATCCAGTAAAAGTAATGATTTTTCTGTGAAAATTATCAAAGATGTAATGGTTCTTCGTATTTCGTGTACTGCATTTTATGGAATAATGATATGATCCGTCGCATATGAAAAAAATAGTAATTTTTAAACTAAGCTGGTAACTCGTTGCCGACTTTTCACTGTGAATTTTACTTTCGAAGAGCATCCTTTTTAAACTCAAAGATTAAGAAACCAAATGAGTACCAAAATCGGTACTCCAATGGTTGTACTTGACTTGGTCTTTTAAATTCACGAGATAATGGCTTTTGTAAAATTATATATGGATTGTTACTCAACCCAAAATAAGAGTATCAATTATTTCTGCCAATATTTCGTGAACAGATGTGTAGTAACATTGTGAGAATAACATTTTTTGTATTTGAAATATGCATGAAATCTTTAATAAGCGAGTATTAATACTTCTGTAAATATTAAAAAAAAAAAAAAGAAGAAAAATGTGAAGTTCAGAATTTGTCCATCCCAACGTGCAGTGGAAGTCAAAAATTGTAATTCGAAGAGCCGGATTCGAAGTGATCAGCAGCGTTGGTATTATAAAGCTAGAAAAGTTTATCAATAATGTAGTTCTCGATATTACATTATATAAAATAATACAAAACATGTTACGTAATTAATATTGTAGTTAACAATATTATCGAATATCGTCTCGTCGGAGCTAACATTGTGCTGTTCACTTCGGGATTCCGGCGCGTTAACGAATTGTTAAGAGTTTTCTCTGCCGCTCGTGAAATCCCTGAATTCTGTGCCATATCGACGTTTTAATCAAATTCGCTAGGGAGCAAAGTGTTCGAGCTCCTTTTAGATCTTTTACTCGTGCAGCGTGTAACGATAGAAGATTAATGAATTTTAGAAGTTCATTTACCTTGGATAGTAGTTACATGTAATGGCTATATAAGAAATGATATGTTGTTGAATCTGTAAATTTTATGATTTTTAATTATATAATTCATGATTTAGAGAAACTTTTTGTTGGGAAATGTGACTATTTAGCGATGAAGCTAGTTTGTATAATGAAGTACAAAAGGATTCTGTTACAAATTAGAAGCGTTAAGTTATTGATTTAAAGCCATCGGTTCTAAAATTAAATTAAGATTCTATTACGTAAGAAAGATCGATATTCAATGACATATAATCTAAATGTTACATTAACTCGCTAACAAGGTGATGGTGGGAAAAGAGTTTTTAGATAAAAAATAATATAACGAATCGCCGTTTTTATCTCGATCTTTTATTATTTTTAACGTTTACTCAAAGTTTTACAAAAGCTTGACTAATTTTATCGAGTGTTCAAAGCAACACAGACATACATACAAAATACACAACGAGATCAAACCAAAAATGCCAAACTCGCAACAATCATTATATATATTGAATATATGTATAATAACGCGTATAATCAAAGCACTTATACATTATACATTTGCCGACAATCGGCAAAATTCGCGCGGAACTCTTTTCTCAGCTTCTCGATTAAGTGAAATAAAAAAAAATGAAACAAAATAATAAATGAATAAAAGTGCAACATTATAGTTGTTACAATTATTCACACTTCAAAGAAAGTACCGATGTTGGAGTGAGAGATTTATGCATTTTGAAAGAAAGAATAAAAAAAAACGAATAACAAGAGCGCGGCGGTAAATTCGTAGGTACGAATTGTATACGTGTTCCTTTCCTTGTCCCCGCGACGAGATAAGAGAGCTGTGCTGTAATGTATATGATGTGTGTATGTGTGAGAGAGTGAGAAAAAGAGCGAGAGAGAGAGAGTTAAAGAAATTAAGTGAATACTACAGAGGATGACAAGATGAGATGAATATTAAACGACACACAGCGTCTTTATCCAATCGTTAACATTTCAATTGGTTATCAAAATTGTGCCTTTCGATGGACTGGACATATATACACATTAATTAAGTATTATTATAATTATGTTAATTAAGGTGTACGATACGGTGCGAGTAAAGTTGCTCGCATCAGCCCCTCCTTTTCCATGATTAATTGTAAACGAATTTTCGACTTAATCGTATTATTATATAAGATCTTCGTGGAAACGTCTCATTGGAGCAGTTCAGTTGTATATTTGCAGCTCACAGGAGCTTCTGTATACATATAATTAAGGTACTTTCGTTGGCCAATCGATGCCTCTTGCGTTTACGTAATTTAAGTGCTTATTATTATATTTATTACAATAGTGCAGACAATCTCTCATTTACAATGGAACATCCGAACGATTATTGTATTATGATAATTTTAAGTGGATTTCCCAATTGAGGATATCAAACAAAGTAGGCGAAATTTATATAACCTATCAATATTTAAAAAAAAAATAACGATTTCGATTATTCATGTAATCTGTAGTTCTATTTAAGAGTGAAAACCTTTAAAATCGTTTAAACTCTGGTAAAAATGTTAAGCATATCCTAACTATAAATTAACTACGATTTACTTAAGCCTGGATAAAAATGTTAAAACTACTTAAATCGAATTATTAATAATTAATTGTTGGTTCAACCGAAAACGGCTGAAATGGAGAACGCATTGTCTTATTTGTTAATTCATTTCTTTTCTGGTATATTTCTCAAGAAAAATCAATATCATCGAAGCTTGACCAATTATTATATTGAAAAATTAGTTAATTTACAACTAACGAACAAACTTGTCAAAAAGTTAACAAAAAGTAACTACTTTTTAGCTAGATTATCGTTAACAAAGTAGCTTATTCATAGCTAAGAAATTTAGCTAATCCATTAACAGCTTAAACAGGAAAGCTGGTTAATTTTCTATCAGGAAAGTTTAACATTTTTTGGTTCTTAGAGCATTTCTAATTTTAGATAATTTGAAGTTAAAAATTACAACTCAACCATACTTTAAAAAAATACTTTATTATGTTACTATATTTGTACGATAAAATATAAATAGTTTAATCAACCAACAAAACACTACCCACCTTACCAAAGACTTTAGGTTTTCACTCTTAAAGCCACATACAAGCGTAGATAAAAAAATCCACAAGACACACGAAGAATACTGAAGGTAAAAAAAAATCAAATGCAATTGTATCGAGTATGCGAAAAAAAAGAAGACGACTCACACAGGTACACACACCTATATAATCAAAACCTAACGAAACGAGAGATGACTATACCACGTATACATAATATATGATACGGACGACGATCTTTAACCAAGCGAAATACCGATAACTAGGGAAGGAAAAAAAAGCAACAAAATGCAAAAAAATTCTACGTGTTAACGATTTTATTATTGTTAATAAGTTATTATAATATTTATTACCAAAAGATTAAATATGTGATAAAAGATTATATTATATATACATATATAAATATTATATATATACATAAAGTAAAAAAAAAAATGACAAATGATTTAGTAGAGATTCTAGCGACGTGATTCAAAGTGTCGCGTCATATATACACAAAAAACACGAAACAGACACACACATACAGGGGAGGGGATAGAGTTGAGACGACGATGAGTACGACGCTGGGGTGGGGGGAGAGACAATAGGCCGTAAGCCTAGTGTTTAAAAGGGAATCGATCCCTCTTTCGGGGAACTCAGTCAACTGCGAGCGCATTCATGCACTTTAAATATTATAGATGTATAATATTCATTCGCCGCGAGTCGGCGGATAATGAAGCTTTTGCGAACAGGCAACAAAAAAATTAGGTTGGTATGTAATGTCGACTGAACTGTATTCGGATCTCGACGGGCTTCCATCACAGAGCGCGTAATAATAGGAAAATATACGTCCTATGTATAAGTCAAGCGCGATTCAGCGCTGATTAGCTGATGTTCTTCCGTGACTGGTGATTTGTAACTTCTTGAATAATTATGGGTTTTAATGATTTTTTTCGAAAGAGAATTTAATCGTATTAGAATTTTTTTGTTTGTTTTTATGTTCACTTCTTAACTGCGGAGAAATTTCAGTTCAAATCGATTTGTTGTTAGAAGTGAAATTTATAAATAATTTCAATGAATTCTTTACGTGGAAATTTTTAACTATTTTTAATTCTAATTGATTCTAATTGAATTATTAAGTTTATTATTATTTTAACAATGAATGGGCATTATGAAAATGTTTCTACATACATTGCATGTAAATGTAAAGCCTAATGCGTAAGAACTTATTACTATAAACTAATAACAATTATATATGTATATTATTTTATTCCAGATTATTAATTTTTTTAGCTTTTATTTGTTAAAAAAAAGATTACTGTTCTTAATTGTTGCATTTGCCAATGTCTTCAATGTCCAAATGTCCTCCATATTCCAAGGATATAATTTATAATATGACGCGTCACTTCTAAAAAGCCGAATCAAACAATTGATTGAGTTCCTGCGAATGACGAAAACGATCGTAACACAGAAAAAAAGCTGATACGGCGATCTGTATAAAAAAAAAGTACCTATGTTAGATGTATAAATATTACAGAAAAATATACACACGCGTAGTGTTTGAGACGGTTCATCGACAATTCACGCTGAAACGAGCAAAAAAAAAAAGAAAAAATGAAAAAGAAGTAACGAGAAAACCACGAGAGAGACACACACCTATCCTGTACCTACAATGGGACCAAATGATTTCTTTCTCTTTCTATAGCTCGACGCACGCGTTTGATGAAGAAAATTTCGCGTCCTCGTAAAAATACACACATTTACACACATCCATACACACTTACTTCTTTTGATTTATCGAAGGAAAACAGAAATAAAGAATAATAAGAGTGTAAGAATCATGGCGTCTCGAGCTTCTCGCGGAACTTAATTTACTTTCGTATGTCTACATACGTTTTGGATGGGATATGATACACGGTATACATATTAAAATCATTTTTGTCTTCAATTGTGATGAAAATTCATGGTTTTCGACGGCAAACCCGCAAGCAACCCTAAACGAAAGGTATGTCATAGGAGAAAGAGTCCATCGTAGCGTGAATGTATAGAACACAAGTGATATAAATATTCGTATAAGTTATAAGAGGAGAAGTAAAAGAGAAAGAAGGAGAGAGTCGAAGTATATAATATACATAGCAAAAAATTTTCATTTGCCACAATAGTATATATATATATAGATGAGTCGTTCGCAACATTGTTTCTCATTCTCGTTTAACCGAAAAGACTCGAGGAATATAATCAAAATACATCACTAACAAGTAAACAAGCATTTACTAAACGCTCCTGCGAATGTGTGTGCGAGCGAGCCTATCTTTAGACGAATTTTTTAATAGGGGGAACCAATAATGAAAAAAAAAAAAAGAAAACAGGAAAATTTTTTCGATCGGACATACATAATATTATTATATATGAAGAATACACAGACACACACACATATGGATAACGATTAAAACCCGTAGTAGACTAGACGTTTAAGGAAACCGTAGCGTTTTTAAAAGGCGAAAAGGTGGAAGAAGGAAATTTTTAAACGAAGAAAAATAATAATTCGTCGTAACCGCAGTGTGTATACTCAAAGCAGTCATTCGCCGTATATTATTGTAAACAATAAAAAAAAAGTCCGACACAAAAAAAAGATACACTCACGTACATATCACTTGAGAAGATGTAGAAATACGAAAGGAAGGTGATAGAGATAGAGAGAGAGAGGAGACGAAAAAGAGAGATAGCTAACCTGACTGTATGCGTCGACAATGTAAGGTGTAAGAGAGAGAGAGAGAGGGAGAGAAAGAGAGAAAGTCCATTGCCAAATTAGAAACAAATCAAAAGATAAAGCAGACTTCCACGGAACAGAGAGTCAGAGTATAAGTCTAAAATCTAAAATAAAAATAAACAAAGATAAAAGAATTGCGTCGGCTCATCGCACCGTGATGATTATATGAATTACCGAACCAAATAAATAAATAAACGTTTGTATAATATGACTGATGCTGTTCTTATCTTATTGATCACATTTTCTGATATATCCTGGTTTTTTCTTTCATTTTTTTTTTTGTTTTTGATTTTTTTCCGGTTCAGTTGATCCTATCCGAAGGTCCTCCAAAATCCCGAACCACATTTCCACAAACCTCGAGTACCGATCCCTTGAGAACGATGAAACGAGATGATACGAGAGAACGAGAGAAAGCGGAAGACGATCGCTGGCTCGATATACCTGAGGTGCTTGGATTGAGAAAACACACGCCGGTATTATGGATTGAATAATATTGCTTTATTATGTATTTTATTTTTTTTTATTTTTCTTTGGTTCGTAAAAATTTTCTTACGTAGTGATTTTATTCCAAAAAAGTTGAGATTTTACTTTATCTTTAATTACAAGGAAAATTCTAAATTTCATTATTTCTATAATTTGAAACTGCTGAATTTAATATTAAATTTTAAAAAACAATCAAATTTATTATTCTATTTAATTTTCCATTATGCCGTTTTTCAATTATTAGGAAAACTATATAGGAAAACTATTTAAGATTGCTATGGGATAAATTACATAATGATTGAATTCATATACTCCCACAACCCGTTCCATGTTATGTACATATTATTCATCTAAATTGCATTGATAAAAGGGGATCAAATGAATTTTTTTATTTATCTACTACTTAAATTCATAGCATAACGAAAGCGATTCTCTATTCGAAAAAAACGTCAAATTAATTTACATTGACATAAATTATAAACTCAATCATTTACAAGGATATTGTCGGCAGAATAAATTAAATGATGTCATAATAAATTAAAATTTTTTTTTTCTGTATTTGAATATAAATAATTCTTGAAAAGCTTTCTCACAAGGAAGGAAAAAACTTCTTAAGGATCAATTAAAATTGACATTTTTTTTGCTACTCTAAAACGTCCGAAAAACTAAACTACTGATCTCCTTTACAATCCAATTCTAATATAAATACACAAAAAAAAAAAACAATAAGCTATAATTAATCAGAGTATTAACGTATTACGGATTAGTATTTGTTATCAAGATCTTGTTTTTGTCTTAGGTATCAAAAGTAATATTGTAATATTTTAAAGTTATATTATGTTTTATGTCGACTTTTTATTTTGAAGCATAATTAATTGTAGTTTTTGTATACATGAATCTAATCAATTCATTGATCAGAATTCATTCAATTTCATTTTTGAGTTAAAACTACAGGTATATTATTGTAGTTTTTTTTGTTGTGATACAATTGATTATTGGCACAAAAAATTTAAAAAAAAGTAATCACTATATTAGTTTAGGGAATCTACGTGTCAATATATTATCAGTGGCTTTTGTTTTATTAAGTTAAAACTTTAAACTACCAATGAAACTATATTGCTGTAACACAATAACACTATATTTTATATTGATTTTAAACTTAAATTTACTATATGGCTCTACATTTTCTCTCCGTGTGAAATTATATTAAAAAATTTATAATTTTGTAATAAAACATAAGTTATACCCCTATAATGATACTTTAGATTTATCCATTATATATCTTACAAAATATTCTTCCTTTTCTTTTAAAAACTTCCACCTCACTTACATACCAACAATTCAATTTAATGCTTGTAACACGTACATGTTTCTTCCATATTCACTCATTACAATCACTCCTCCTAAACCAATAACAAAAAAAGATAAAAAATTATCAATTCACTATAGAACACCACCACCGCCGCTACTCCATCAGCCGTCGGCCGGAACCACATAAGCGCCGGTCGTGCGCAGGAATGGCCGCCGCGTACAACACCGACGGCTGGCCACCATTGCACACGTTCACTACTGCCGACGGATAACTCGACGATACTAAGCAACCATCGAATATATCTAATACAAGATGAGTGCCTCGATCTACGTGTACCGTCAAGGAAGAGGTCACAGGATTCGTGAGATACGTCGGAGCTCGTGTTTTGTACCTCAATTTATTTTATTTTTTTTTTTTTTTTTACGAACAGAGTAGCGTTAAGTTTTAGTTTTATGTAGGAGTTGATATGTTCGATACAGTATTTTTCGAAAAGTGTAATAGTTTGTAAGATAATTGTAGGTTTGTTTATATTTTCCTTTTTTTTTTAATGACATTGGTGTTGCGTGCTGTTTTTTTTTTTAGTTTAATAAAAAATACAACAATAGACTTGAAAATATTCTGTTTTTTTAAATTATCGCTATGTTAAAATTACCAAGTGTCGTTTCGTACTTTTATTATGTAAAAGATATCCAGAATTATAAGAAATACCGTTTTCTTTTTGTAAAAATATTACGTTCAAATTTTACAGATACAATAAAAAAGAAACATCACGAAAATATATATGTATAATACGTATTACCCATACATTCCATTTTTCAGCACCACAAATCGAACAAAATATAAACATACAAGCGCTATCAAGTATAATCCACCCTTTTAATTTTCAATTTACTTCGTCATCAGGAAAAGTGAATTCGCAATCTTATTATATACACTATACGTAAACCGTCACATCACAGAACTCACGTGTCACCCGATTATTTACAGCTTCCAGCGCGTATATGTATATACGAATGTTTTAAAACTTAATGAGTACACCCCACGCGTGTGCGCAACGTTGTAAACCAACGAATTTTACGATATACATATTTACCCGTATATACATCTCGCTGTCTTTTTGTACAACAAAAGAACCAAAATCACACGTATAAAAAGTATCGTAAAAGTGTCGCCTCTCGATCTCATATTTTTCCAACAACCCGCTACGCGTACACACGCACACATATACACAAGACTTCCGGTTTCAAATTCGATTTTGTGGTATATTATACATATACTATACAGCGTATATATACATATTATAATGCTAAACTGTACTAAACGCGATCGTAAAAGTGAATTGTATAAAGCTGTCGAGCGAACGGGAATATGATGGTTATCTTTGAAGAATCGTACGGGTGAATGGTATATTACAGGTGCGGGGTCGAGGTAAAGCGTAGGAGAAAAAATTGTATATACATGGTAATAGTTTAGTGAGAATATGGCGAAAGGTTTGGTATATGTAGTGTCATGAAAAATGGTTAATGAACGTGGACGTTATAAACACTGTAAAGAAATATATACAAGTGTATGCACATATTAGAGAATCATACAGTTCTATGTTATATCTTATATGGTTTTAATTAGTAGCCATGTTTTACATAACAGAAGAATTTTCATTCGTAATTATAAAAAAAAATCGAAACAAAATTAATATAATGTCGATTATTACAAGTATACAGGCATTGAAATCTCTTACAAATAAGTTGCGAACTATATGTACATAAAAGTATCCAAAAAATCGTTCGACTTTCCCTCCTCTCACCACACATCGGAACTCGACCCTCATAGTCTAAAAACTCTCCAAAACTCTAATATACCTTCAAACAATACCGATATACCACACAAACGCACACTCCACGCCACCGTTTTCCTTATACGAGCAACAAAACCAAACAAACCCCGACAGACATCAGCCTTGTAATATACCCTAGAAAATTACTCATCCGACCTTTACTACGCCATTCCTCCCCAAAGAAAAAGAAAAACCAATGGGCTACCGCTTCTTCATATTTACAGCCCCGCAATATCGCTGCGGACACTGATCGTAAGCGAGGAATTTTTATGACTTTCTCTCTCTCTCTCTCTCTCTCTCTCTCTCTTCGCGAGCGGTAGCGTTTGTGGCTCTTTTTCGGTGTATCTGTCTATCTGTGTGTGTATGTGTGTGTGTGTGTGTTTCCGCATTTGTTGTGAGCGCATGCGTGGTTATTAGGCCGGCAAGATATAGACGACTACCACTTTTGTTTGCGGAGGTCTTTGCGAGCAGGTATAATATATATAGATGCCGAAGAGATGCGGTGTTGAAAGGTTTTACAATGGTTCTGAATGTGTGTGTATATGTGTATTAGGAAGGTTTGAAAATTATTGTATAGTATGGGTATGGCGGCGTATTAATTTTTTAAATCTAAGATTTTTGTGCAGGGTTTTAAATATATATAGGTTGTAGACGTTTATACTTGTACGCAAGTGAATTTCATATAATTTTAATATCGCGGCAAAGTTTGTTTTATCGTCGTCCCTATATGTATGTAGTTTTAATTCAACGACTGCAGGTTTATTTTAATTTTCGACAAGTAACCACATCGAAATGTAATATATTCATATCGCCAATAATGAAATTACCGCAATCGTTCATAAATTATTGCCATTTTTTTCTTTTATTTGCAATGATATCGAAATAAATTACATACGTATTACTTACAATCCTTTTATACATTTTTTACACACATGATGCAGAAGATCTCGAAAACTAGAGTAAATTTTGTAAATTTCTACGTATAGTATACACAACGTGTGTTTTTAGGAACCAATTTTTCAAATACACATACACGCGCACGCGCGCGCAAACAGCCTAAAAATATACGAGAGCTTCGACTTTTGGAGCCTTATTTTCTCCCTCCGTTTCTATACGAAATCACTCGAACGAAATGACTCTGGCAAATATATATACGTATATACATCGAAACGGCGCCGATGCGACTTTTGACCGATGCGTTTCTTTTCAAACATACGCGCGCGTGATAAGACGTTCGCGTGTTGATTTTTCTCGTTAGCACGTCGCTCGTATATGCGTGAGCGTGGAGTTTTTTTCGGGAGAGTGCGTGTGGATCGCCCGGGTTACGATGTTACAGGAGTAAAAGGTGCCGAATTGAGTTTGAGGTGTAGGTCGGTTACTTGTTATTGAGAGGTTTAGAAATTTTCAGTTTGTTTGGACATTGTATAGGGATTTATTGTGGGCTATATTGTTTTTTTAATATATAGTTTGTGTTAGAATTTGGCTCGGATTTTGGTAGAAGAGTATTACTTATATATTATATTATTCTCGTATATACGTTTGAAATGCTTATTAAACAAGTATGAATCAAGTAGTTTAAAAAAAAAATTGTTTTTAAATTAAATTAATTTTTTTTTTATTTATTAAACTTATTCATGTTTCTATCTTTTTTTAGATTAATTTTTTAATGGTTTCATAACACTAAAAATGTTATTTAGATTAAAACAAATATTAATTGAAATGCAATAGAGTCAATATAAAATATTAATATATTGTACGATCATATATTAATACCGCGACTATATGTGGTTTGATCTTTAAAATTGTTCACAACTATATATCAATAATTATTTTACGAGAGACACTTGTGCTAAAATTTACATAATCGTAGTATATTGTGTTACAAAATTTATACAACTCTGATTTCGATTTTTATTCAGTATCACTTTTCTTTCAATGCTTTGAAATTATTGTCTAAATAACTATATATTGATAATAACTATTCCTTAATAATTATACTGTTCCCATCATAAACGTTTTTCCTTTTTATATTCAATTACTTCCATAGAACATTATTTGTAAATAGTATAGATATTATTTGTATATAATATCACACAGTCGTACATTGCCCACTTACTCCTGTAGTGCATATGGGGATAAATAAATTTTCCAGTGAAAATATAAAATGTTAAAAAATGTGAAAAAAAATGTAAATAAATATGTAAAATATGGATTATTGTTGAATAATTTGGATCAATAACATTTGATAATGCATAGAAAACATCAAATAACTTATAAAAGAAAATTAAAAGTTTTGGTTCCAATATTTATATAGTATAAAAATATTCCTTGCGCATACAAATTTGAGAATTTGTAAGAAAATGTAAAACAATAACTTAAAGTTAAGTCTAACGCGATTACTTATTTTTTTTTTAATGAAAAAACGCATATATCAAAACATGCGAAACATTCATTAAAATTGTATACACTTCTACAAATTTTCCACTATACTTTCTCCCATATTATCAAATTTTTGTAAGAGTTCGCCACAGTTTTTCACATATTCTTAACGATTATCATTTCCACTAGGCATCGCACAAAATGATTAAAAATTTCATAACCTTTCACATCACTATATATCGAATACTTAATCACTTTAAACAATATTACAAACCCTTCGTCACTTCATCCAATATACAGTTCGCAAAAAAAAACCAACTCCATTCCTCATCTTCCGCTCACCTGCAAACCAACTAACTGCACGTCTCAAGACCGTTCCTCGTACTTTTCCATTATCACTAATCCACCGTGACCCACGTACAAGATACATAAAAATACACCTTAACCGTTCATCTTCACCACAATTATATATACGCAATCCTTCAATCTCTCTATCAATCGCACTTTCCAAAATTCCACAACCATATAATATATATAAAAAATAAAATCAGCCATCACGAACCGTCGGCGAATCCACAAAGTCGAACAA
This sequence comes from Torymus texanus, assembly GCA_036873485.1. Taxonomy (NCBI): domain Eukaryota; kingdom Metazoa; phylum Arthropoda; class Insecta; order Hymenoptera; family Torymidae; genus Torymus; species Torymus texanus. The sequence goes on along the minus strand of JAYJLV010031666.1, from coordinate 6,017 downwards.
CTGCTGATCGAGCGTACGACACTCTCGCGGAAAATCGACGAAAAATCATCCTCTCTCCTACATATATCCCCCTTCAAGGGTTCTATATAATACACCTGTAACTTTAACTCCTACAGTAGTATATATCCTAACAATGGGCGGAGCAGATATTCGTATCTCCCTATTGGTTAACTCCACCTCCAGGTATAACATAAGTAATGGGTCTGACACCAATAGCATCACACTCATCACTATCATCTCCAACATCGACCAATGAGGATTCAACAAGCTCGTGTTAATTAGGGACAATTAACGCTCGCAGCTCAAGCCGTGCGCGTTCGGGGCAGCAGGAGCTAAAGTTGTTGAGGCATCGCACAGTACGCTGCCGTGGTTCTTCCTCCTCGTTCGCCGGCTAGTGTGAAATATCGCGCCCTGGTGTTACAACGCGGTACGCGCACGCGGATAAAGAAAGAGAGAGAAGACGGTTTCTCGCTCGTGTATAGTATTACGTGTGTGCGTGTATATATATATATATATATTTATATATAAGCTTTTGTCTTTTACGTCTATATACGCGTGTGTATGTGTATACTTATGTATGTATAAGTGTACGCGAGTATAGTGGTAGTGATGGTGTGAATCGGTGCGAAAAAAGGCGTCCGATCTCGCGTGTGTAAGAGCGCGACGATGATGCGAGACAGCTGTCGCACATTGCTGCTGATGCTACTGACAGATTTTTTTCACCTCTCTCGTAACTGATAATTGAAAAATCTATCGAACGAAAGGAGGGAGAGAGAGTGAGAGAGAGAGAGAGAGATAAGGAGACAGAAAGAGAATAAACAAGTAGGAGTGGGAGAAGAGGTAAAGCGTAAAGTTTTTACCGATTGTGCATGGGTATTGTGAGTGATCGGTTTGCAAATGGTTCTGAGATAAATGGTTGATAAGGAGGTGGTAGGGGGTGGAAGAAATTCAACGCTGGTTACGTATATAGTCGCGATGAATCATTGGTAGAATGAGCAATGGCGTCGGTGCGGTCACATGTTTTACATTGATCAATCGTCAAGCGGCATTTGAAATAAATATGACAAGAGGTACTTCTTTTTTTACTAGCAACAATGCAAGGAAATATCGTGTAGTTGTTCCATATATGACACTTAAAGATCTCAAAATCGATATGAAACAAATTATTATTGCACATTTATGATGCTATATTTCTCGTAAATTTCTAATCACGGCAAGACATCACCAAAAATTTATTTACAAAACCTCCTTATCAATTATTTCAAAACCAACCCGCACCACACGAACAACCCCAACTATTAAAAAAAAGCAATCTTAACAACGAAAAAATACCCTGCCTTATTATACGCAGACACCCACATCTACCTCAAGTAAGCAATGCAAACTGTGGCATCGTCGGGCGCCACTTCAGGCCAGGATACCAGTGGCAACGGCGACGGTAACTCACGCGTATGTCGCTCAGACCGAGGTAAAGATCGTCAGCAGCAAATCGGCTGTGATGATGCAGGAAGCGCATGCGAAGATACTTGCGAGGCTAGTATCGCGGCGAATGGACACTCGCATCAGGGTCTGTCACTTGCGCTTGAGGATCGTGAGCTGTGGACCAGGTTTCAATGTATCACCAATGAAATGATCGTCACGAAGAATGGAAGGTGAGTGTATTGTGTAGGGATATTTTTCGTCGATGAGGCTGTTGAAGATTTGTATGTTGGCGTTTTATATGGTTCTGTATATGGGTAGATAATTATTTTGGAGCGAAATAATTGTAATTTAATAATCGATGTTTTCGGTCTGTACAATAAGATTATTACATAATATGTAAACTGATTTGAAGATGTTTAAATTCAATCATGATATATACGTATTTCTTTGGCTGTTTTTTATAGGAAAATTTAATTATCGTTAATATGGAGATATAAGTATGGCTGAAAAGTATGAAAAATCGGACTTGTCAAGTATTCCGAAATTTTTCAAATCAATTTCGCTTGTTTAGAAGCGTATACTTATGCAGTTTTTTTTATTTATCTTAAGGCTAATTTCATTTTTTAAGTGTCCGGAATTTTTTTTATCGTCGAAGATAGATTGTATAAATTTTTATCAATTTTTCCTTGAACAACAATAATAAAACTGTTGTGTATCAAATTTACCGAATTATTTGCACACGACTTTTTAAAATTTTGTTCTTTGTAAAACCAGAATCAAACTTGAAACGTTACTAATTTCTTTCTTGCCTTTGAAACCGATCCAGTAATCTTTTTATAATGGTAATATATAGGAATTAAAAATTTTTAGTTATATTACATTACTGTTTGCAAAAATACGAATAAAATAAACTGTACAAAAATTGTGCCATAACATCACGATACAATCACCTTCACATCCATATGATTTTATTGAATCTTTATAATCTCTCGTTCGACACTTTTTCATGGAAGTGATAGACTGCTGCAATCTATAAACTACAACCCTTCCTCGATCTCTATACAAAAGTGTATTGAAAAAGCGCGACACTCGCATCGATATTACCATCGTCGAGTCACTTTAAAAATCTTTTAATCATTGCTTCCTCCACAAGTCCATCGATACATCATCCACCCTAGCATCCAAACCCACCACACTCGATTTCTCTTCCACTCACATATACACACACACAAAATAACCATTTTCGTTCACCAACAATACACCATACACTCGTACCAGCACTTACCTCTTTTCCACAACACTAAACGCATCTCCACTCCCTTCTCCTAATTTCCCAATAGACCACCGCCATACCATACAGATAAGAAAGCCCAGCAGCAACGACGACTCACCGAATCCCTCCGGTCTGCATATATACATACATATACCCTCTTTTTCTTTCTATCTCTCTTTCTCTTCAAGGTATACCGCCACCACTACGGCCGTCGGCTGCTGTAAAACTTTATTGCTGCTCCTGTCGTCGCCGCCACCGCTTTTTTTTCCTTTACACTGGCACGCACGCGCGCGAGCAGAAGCGGTTATCAATTTTGAATACACATGCGCTTGGGATTAATGGGTTTTATGGTGGTTGCTATGGAGGTTCGGTGAATGGGAGCGATATGTGTATACGAATGTATTATTGGCATGCGCGCGGGATAGCTTTGATCAGTCCGACGTGGAATTAAGTTGTGCGATTAGGTTTTATAATATACACGTGAGGGGATATATAGATATTTATATGTATATGACGGTGTGGGGTTGTAAAGGATGAGTGTATGTATGCAGTGTATATCGGCGTGGTTATATGCGTGTGTGTATATATAGGGAATCGGGTGGTGGTGCGTTTGTAATTGTTGCTGTAATATGATACAACGTTTAATGTTTCAGTGTAAGGTGTAGGGAAATTTTGCAGTTGTTTGGGTTCTTTTTTAAATAGTTTCATTTGTAATTTCATTGGTTATTATTGGTTGTTTTGAGATGTGTGTGTAACAAGTGGTCATTGAGAATTGATAGATTTGTTTATTAAATATATTTGGTGTTATTGTTGTAAATGTGAGATAAGTTTAAATTATAGAAAACTAGTGAGTATATATTCTGCAAAGGGAAAAATTAAGAATGCAGTAGAATTAATAATGATTTTTCAAGAAAGGAAAACGTATAACTTGACAAATATATATAAACATGCCTAGAACTACCTAATCTCTCTTCTATTGAAAGAATTTTTTCAAATTAAGTTAACATCGCCAAGATTTAATAAAAAAAAACTGAGAAACTGTGTATACTTATATAAATTACGGTTTGAAAAATTGTGAAATGATTTATAAGGTATATTTTTTACACTTCGTACATGTGTTTAATTAAGCTTTTTCATAAAGTTATGGTATGTGCGATCGAATTAGTTACAATTACTTTAGAAAAACGCATCTATGAACCTTATAGATTATACATAATTTATCTTAAAAAAAACTCGATTTTAATTCTTAACCGAAACGTATACATTTACATTAAAACTCAGACAGATCCATACCAGCACTATAATAATATATTCGCTAGATATATACGCAGTAGCAGAAACAGAAAAAAATTTTAAACGGGATATATTTAAATTTTTCAGACGGATGTTCCCAGTCGTAAAGGTCGTAGCTCGGGGTCTCGAACCGGCGGCCATGTATACGCTGCTCCTTGAATTCGTCCAAGTCGATCCGCACAGGTGAGCTGACGCCGATTGGCTCATTGTCATTTCATGATATGTAAACTGGATTCTTCTGTTGCTACCAAGTAAAAGCTGAGGGATGCCGCGTTGAGATTGTAAACTGTGTAGATATATAAATGATAAAATTGAGAGTGTAGAGTTTTGACGTGGTTTTGTTACATATATTTTGTACAGTGTTGTGTACGAAAATACTTTTCATATCAGCGTAATACTGTTAAGCGTTTTAAATCGAATAAAATACTTTAAATATGAGCTATGATTATTTCTCTCTTATATGTCTCGAAAAGAATAAAACAAAATTTTTTGAAGGCACATTTATTGAACAAAGTTTTTCTTGTTCTTTAGGTCTTTTTGAACTCAATATAAAATAGAGAGCTTTCTAAATCTTTTTTCAGAATTAAAAATTTCTTTCAAAAGTTACGTGAGTTTGAAGTTGGGTTTAAAATTCACAAAAAATGATGCCTACGAGTAAAAAATTTAATCTTGTACAAGCACGCTTACAGTATTTTGCCAATTTTAAGCTTAATTTCAAACTTACATAAGTTTTAATAAAAACAACATTTTTTAATTCTGTAAATGCTCTGAAAAGTTTTCACTCTCTAATTTCATTTTCTTCGTTTTCAAACTTTATATCTAGTGTGTTCTTTAAAAACAAAATTATTATTCTTTTCGACACGTAAGAGCGAAATAATCTGAGGAATATCCCATATATATGGAAACCCAAAACACTCGAAACGTTCCAATCAGAAAACACAATGCTATACACTATCGATGCTACTATACAGCTGTATCGTAATTGTGCGACATTGAGATACACGTATTAACACGAACACCCTAACCATCTTAATAAAAAATTGGTCGAATGTATTTTTATCTCATCCTTAATTATCTTATCAAGTATATTTTTGTTCATATACATACATACCCATACATCACTAACAAAAACACATGTATAAAACAAAAGCATAAATAAAATATATTATACACTTACAGATGGAAATACGTGAACGGCGAATGGGTACCAGGTGGAAAAGCGGAAGTAGCACCACCTAACCCGATCTACATCCACCCGGAGAGTCCAAACTTTGGCGCCCATTGGATGAAGGAAGCTGTATCATTCGCCAAGGTCAAACTGACGAACAAGTCGAATGGTAATGGACAGATAATGTTGAACTCGTTACACAAGTACGAACCGAGAGTGCACCTCGTTCGCGTTGGCGCGGAGGAGCAGAGAACGGTATGTATATTTATGTTTTACTTATAGGTTTTTGGGTAAATGAGGTTTTTAATTTGATGCGTCGATTTAGCATATAAGAGTATTGCAAATAATTGAGTTAAAGATATAGCTAAATTAATACTCGCTTTGCTGTAATAGCTGCAGAAAGATTTTGCAAAGTTTTCTTGGTAGCATTACAAAGACGAGGTGGTCGATTGATGCAGGATTTTACATACACCTACGTTAATTTCATACACGATTTCCAATACTTTTGATCTGCAAGACCATATTTTTATAATACCGGACTAACCGTATATCTGCACTTTTCATGATTTCGAGAATATGGAGTTTATAGATTCGCATTGGTAATTGAAATCAAGACAAATGCTTTTCTGTTTCTTCCGAAATATTGAATGAAATCAATACAGATATAATATGGTTATTCCGAAAAAATGGAGTTACAGTGTTATTCCTTGCGTTCATTCGAGAAAAAGAGTGCATCTTATCAATTTCTGTTCTGATCACATGATAGAGAACTATTTATAAGTACAAACTAGTATCCCTCGTTATGCAAAAACTTCGTTTTTCCATTATAGGCACGACCAAACTGCTCAGGAGAATCTTGTA
>JAYJLV010031656.1:0-28708 GCA_036873485.1 Torymus texanus | reverse complement strand
TATATATACACATCCTAATACAAGTCTCGTGAGTTCTATGTTATGCTATATATATATATATATATATATATATATATATATATATATATATGTCTAAAGTGAGAGAGAGAGAGAGGAGAGAGAATTTGCATAATCCGAGACGCGCGCCTCACGTTGGGCTCCCTGATGCATATCAATTTCGCGAGCTAATTTCATCAATTAACCCGGCAGCCTCTTAAGATACAGTCGTTGAAAGTTGCCTGCTTGCCTACCCTTCCTACTTCGCACCTACGATAAAGTTTACTAATAATATTATCGTTTTCATACATCACATCGTTCTCGTGTGCCCGAATGTATATATTTATATTACTCAGCGCATGGTTTCCCAAAATTCACATAGCTGCGCAAAATTCCCTCAAACAATTTTCATTTTACTACATCTATATACGACGTGATTGGTATATATATAACTTTTACGAGTGTGAGAATGCTTCTTCTGCTTTTCTTTTTCTTTTTGGTACATCCGCAGATCGATGTCAATAAGATTTCCGGGAATCGCACTACGACGACACAACGACCGTCGGACTGTGTGATTCGACTTGTCTGGTCGTCGCGCAGTCGTATAAAAGGAATAAGCTTTTTTTTTTGCTTTTAGGGTCATGGTTATTTTGGGGTGGTTAGAAGATGATTGGGTTGCAGATATTTCGATTTTTAATAGAGTCAAGGGTACTTTGGAAAATATGTTTATTGTGATGAGTATTAGGGATGCCAAGTGGAAACTTTTTAATATATACTGTGGTAAATGATATAAAAGTAAAGGAAAAAAGATCTGAAATAGTACGTGAGAGTATTCAGTATTGTGTACGTTGTGTTTAATGCTTCAGTAATTATGTTTCATTTATTATAAATTCAAATAAATCAACAAACAGTGAAATAAATAGAATTGTATTAACAGAGTGCAACTCATGTATTATTAAACATAAATATTCAATGTAAATGAGTACTGTTATTCTAGAATAATGTACATTGACAATTTACATTACAAAATTATACTTTATTAAAATTATCATATATTTTTTTTAAACTCCTATAGAAGTTATACCAGCACCAGTAGACAAAATAACATATCCTCCACAAAAGGAGACTCGAAAAAATATTCGGGTATTGACATAAACCTTTATGTTTTTCTCTAAACCAGAAAAATATCTGAAAAAAATGCAATGCAAGCAACTTCAATCTCAACAATTCATTTATATCTATCTATATATCTCTTCACATTTTCCAAACCCGTTCTTTCGTGAAAAAAACGCGTTATATCCATAGCCCTCCAGTTAAAAAAAAACCAGTGGTCAACCTCCAACTTCGTCGAATACCACATACGTTTTTTTTCACCATTTCCACTCCAGCAATTGACCGCCCGTCCGTTCATCGACCTTTTCCCTGACTCGGAATTTCATTAAAATGATTACTACCAAACTCCTGCACACATGCAACATATTTCTCTTTCTCTGTCTTTTATCGTCACAAAAATTTTCCGACCCACCGAGCAAACGATGTTTCTCGCACAGAGACGCACACGTCACGAGGGCTTTTTTGTCGAAAATCGAGAGGGTGCATGTAGATCAAAGGAGCAGCAGCAGAAGCAACAACAGCAGCAGCTTCGTACTCGAGCGTCTCTGTAACGTTATTTTGTGACGTAGTATATAGGCATAAGTGAAGCATCTGTGTGTATGTATGTATATAGGTATAAAGCGTGCAAATATTTTCGTCAAATGTATAGAGGTATACAACGCGCGTATAGCTTGCTCTTGCGATATTTTGTAATGATTTCAGTACAGGGTTTACCGCATGAGATGTTAAGAGGATATAATTTGGGAAATTTCGTACCAAAAAGTTATTTATTATATCTTAAGAGGTTATGATATGAAGAAACGTCTTCAGGAGTAAAGTAAACGCTTCTTAAAGCAAACAATAGCTTTGCACAGTGTTGTGTAATAATGGTAGCATTTTGAAGAAACATAAAATCGAGGCGGAAAATATGTTTGCAATAACTTGGGCTCATGAAAGTGTATCATACGGAAAATATTGATGCTATCAGTTATTTTTCATATTAAAAGATTGTCACACAATACAGCTACTTTTGATGAATATAGCTTATCAGATTGATGAAATTGATTAACTTATTTATGCTACTATATTAAAATTAAACATGTATTACTTTACACCGTAATAAGAAATTATGAATAATCCATATTCTGTCCTTGTGCAGTGACTGTGTTTCATTTTAAATTCTAGAAGAACTAAAATTCATCTACTTGCATACGTTTTGGAGATTTCAAAAGGATAATGTCTCCACAACAATCACAAACGTACGCATGCTGAATATGTCAACCCAAGCTTTTTATCCCTTCAAACCTGCGCAAAATACAATCAGATGCTCGTAATTAAAAAACTACCTTTTCGCATGGATTAGCTATAGTGAAAAAGGGTCAGATCCGCTTAAGGATGCGTGGGTGAGAGGACAAAGTAAAATTTAACACCGTAGCGGAGCCGCTGAATTTTACCTTAATCAGAAGTAATGCGTCGAATAAAGTTGCGCTTGTGTATATGAGGGTGAGCACGAAAATGTACGTTTACTCATTTCTGCTATGTTACGAGCGCAAAATTTACCTCTGACCTGAATTTAAAGTGCCTTTCTAGCTTATTTTGCTAGACAAAATGTAGATATTTCCTTCTAGCCGCTGGCGATGAAAATTTGCGTTATCGAAGCATACTCTTGCGTTTCTGACTTTGTTTTCTGTGAATTTGCGTATATGTGGAATATTGAATTTAATATTACTAATTGGTATGAATAATAAAAATAAATGAATAATACGATATAGTTCAAGATAAGAACTTTTAGAAAATATAGACTGCATTCAGTTATTGCAATAAAGGAAACATATTCTTTTATAAATAATACTTTTATAAATTTCAGGGACTAAGTTATTTCAAATTAAGAAAATAAAGGATCAATCGTATTATTTAACTTTTATCATTAATGTGAATTTTAATATCAGAAAACATTATATATCTCCTTCATTATTCTTTCATTTGCATACTTTATAACCATAAAATTGCTACATTTATTTATATTTACAATTTTTGCTACCTGTTTTTTTTTCCACGTTCAACTTCAATTCCTGGATTTCATACGTAACGAGCATTAAATTACAGCATTTCCCTCATTATTTTTCAAAAAACTTAAAAAATGTTTAAGCATTTTTCCACTTGCTCATTTTCTTTTAATCATAGTTTTACAATTACTTCGTGTACACCCACTCGACCCCCAGTAGACGTACTTCCTCACAAAAGCTTCATCATTATCATAAAAGAACCGCAAGGCGCTATAGACGGAAACCTTTTGACTATTCATATACAACAAACACGAGCTGCAGCATCAAACTGCTTACACTCGAAGACTCGATCATGCAAGCGTGCGTAAGTAATCGTCTCGTTTGCCTTTGCTCGCTTGCTTTGTACGCCTGTGTATTCTACGTATAGTATAAACATATCAAAGACGCGCACTCTAGCATCAGACAGAACGAGAGAGAGAGAGAGAAAGAAGTATTTGCATTCACTCCGATATAAAGCCATTGGCAGCGTGGAAGCTTGACTTTTTCTGCTTTTTAATTACGCCCACACGCGCTCATGTGGAGTATGTACGAAAGCCGAGCGAAAAGAAAATTGCATCACGCTTGCGTGACTTCGCATGTATTCATGTATGCTTATATGTGTGTGTGGGAAGGGGGGGGATGCACCGCGATCCCAATGGTCGTGGTCCCCAACCACGTTGGAGAGGTTGCCATCCGTGGCACGCTTGCACGTGGGAAACGTGAAAAAGTAAAGAGCCGATGGGAAATTCATCGACCTTTTACCCCTCCCCTCTCTGTCTGCATGGGTGTGTAGATGTCTGTGCGTGTGCGAGAGAGGGGGAGGGGAAACGAGGACGCGCGAGCCGTAAAAAGGAGAAAAACGCAACGAGGAGAGAGAGAGAGGGAGAGAGAGAGGGGCAGGAAGAGGAAGAGGGAAGAAAATAAGGAAAGTAGTTTGCGCAAGCAAGAGTGAAAGGTGTGTGTGTGTATGTATATACGTAGAAAAAGGGAATGGTGTATTGATGTGCGCATGGATGGAAGATAGAGAGGAAGAGAGTATGTGTGCGTCAGAGGGAGGAAGAAAATTAAGGCAATTTTGTGCTTCCATAGTGCAGGGGGGGATAAAATGAAGATATTAGAAAATAGCAAGGCGCGAAAGAGTAACGTAGTGTGGCGTGAGGAAAAATTAATTCTTCTCTTTTACATTCTCTCTCTCTCTCTCTTTCTCTTTCTCTCTCGTTTTGTGGTCCAACTCTTCGGATATAGGATACTAAGAAGATGAACAATGGCGGCGAAGAAGAGATAGAGAGCTACGCGGATAATGGAGTTGATAGGAGGACAAGAGGTAACGAGCGGGTGAAAAATTAGGTGCTAAAAGAAACAATTTTAGCTGGCAGTTGAAGAGTAAGAGATAGCGAGAAACAAGAAGAGAGAAAGAAACTAGGACCGTATACACGCAAGAACTTTTTGACGTGGTGCGTTATGTGGCGCCGATAAAACTATATACCGACCTTCGCGAGGAAGAAGAAAAAAAAAAGAAACGTATAGCCCGAAAACTTCTCGTCGCTCAACAAACACAAAAATACGAGTCCGCGAAAACAGCCCTTATTCCCCCTAAGAAAAAAAAAGGGTGAAGAGTAGTAGAAGCTAGCCGCTTGCGTGATAAAGAGACAGACGGACAGACAGACGCGTGTGCCTGCGAGCACGCGATGTATACGTATATAGATATTCAGGGATTCGGGCGTAGCAGACGACGGTACGGCGGGGGCGAAGAGGGAAGCTGTATTGATTGGACGTTTTGCCGGGGTCCACGCCACGCGTATATGTCTGTGTATGCGCACGCAGCAACGGCGCGACGACCGGGGAGAACGTAGCACGTGTGAAAAGAGTTTTTTTTTCTTTTTTTTTTGGAGGAGAAAAGGCGGAAGGATGGCATTTTTTGGGGGAGGATTGACGAAGCAGTGACGAGACTTGTGGTCGAGGAGGTTAGGTTTGGCTAGACGAAGACAAAGAGAATGGCGAGAATTTCAAGCTTATTTGTCTGGCACGAGTTTTGTAACGGTATAGGGACGATCTTGGATCTTTTTTGTGAAGGACGTGGTTTTTTGAATGCTTAAAGCTGGCGAGTGGCCAGTTTTTGGTCTGCTCGTCAGTTGATGCTTTGTGGTTAATAATTATGGAAGAGTCGTTGAATGAAAAATGTCAAATTTAAAGAAAGCTTTGGAATTATTGCAACCTGAATAGTTACTAAGTATATGTTGTTTGGTTTTTTTAATATTAAAGGTTCCTTGGCTTTTCTTTGGTTATATTTATAAAATCTGACTTTTATTGGAGAATTCGATATATGTATATAAATACATTATTAGTTCTAAATATATATATGAAAACTCAACTTTAGGAATCCCTTGGTTGAACATTTCTTTTGCATTGGTAATGTCGTCGACCTCTCCAAAACATCAAACTAATCCTTTTATAATTCAAATATCCTTACATCTATTAGTTTCCTGTTGTCCTTGAACATTTACTACCTATATGCTGATTTTTGCCTCCTTGGACGCCAAGGATATGCTGCTGAACGAAAACCGACCTAGTACTTGATTGAAAATCAGGCGATATTGCATCCTAGTAACCAAACACGTGCGAACGCTTGGGTGATGGGCTCTGCTCTCTCCCTTTCCCCTCTCTCTCTTGGTCTTCTTGATTGTAATTGGCTATGATTGGTCAATTACGCCGATGACTATGGTGAGTATATATATATATATATATACATACACACACAGTGCACACACGTATACGCGTGAAACTGCTGGAGGGATACTACGGAGGAGAAGCAGTCACGGACAAGGACTAGAGAGGATTGCACAGAGCTTCCGGATTATCTCTTGTTCTGTGTGCTTTCTTTGCACCGGGAAAATTGCATTTCTTCCGTGGGTCGTATTAAGAAGCGGATTTTCCCGAGACGCTCACTGTTCCCGTCTCGGTGAATTAAAGAAAGGCGGTTATGATAACGGTGGTCTGGAATGATTGTTCGCTTGAAATATTCCTAACGTGATGAAAAAGTGTAAAGATTGTATTTTACAGCTAGAAATGATTAAAGAATCGAATTCTAATTGGAAAAATTATTTGAGTTATGGATTTTTGTTAAAATGGAAATTTCTAGATAGCTTCATCATCATACCAACAAGTACACTCAAAGTTATTTTTTAAGTACAAAAACGTACCTAATAGAATGTACATAGGTTTTACAACCTAAAAATAGATGATTACTTTAAGGGGAGAGCCGTTACATCAAGCTTTAATTCTACAATTTTTATAAAAAGAACTATTTCTCTTCCCAAAAAGATAATTCATTTCCACGGGGACAAGGTCGTATACACTATCCGACACGTAACGAATCACTCGTTTATAATTTCAAAAAGTACAAACTCTCTTCTTTTTCCTTTCGCCTTCTCTACGCTCGATGCAGCATGCCTTCAGGGAGCTGTAGTGCCAAGTCGCACAATAAAGGGAACCTGGACCCCGAGGGAGTGCACCTGGTCTTCTATGTCTTTGCTGCTGCTACTGCTGGTAAGTTCCTTGGGGGTAACCTTGAGTATAAGAAGAAGTTAGCAAAAAAAAAAGAGACGTAGCACGTCTTGCAACAGTTAATATACATCGTGTCGAGATGACGATGGATAGGGGATGATTGGATTAGCGGATGAAGTCTGTTAAGACTTTCTGGGTCAAGTCGATAAATAATAATGTTTAAGGGAATTGGAAGAGGAAGAGTTGATTATGACGCAGGCTTGAAGATATCGATTCTAAATCTAAGTTTAGGGACAGATGGATCGGAGTTTTAGTGAGTTGACGAAAATCATTTAATGGAAACGCAGGATTAGAAGGAAAAACATGGTGATAAATTGAATTGTCTACGTGATGCAATTATATTTAACCATCTTTTACGTGTTTTGATTGAGAAAAATGCTGTTATAAATTCTTTTTCATACGTCATAATTTTAGAGCTAAGAATTATCATGACAGCCATTATTATAGATTGTACAAAGTCTTGCAAGTACATCTGCGTCGGGACATGTATCACTTTCTGACATTCGAAGTTCCATGAATCATTCAATTATAATAGCACAGCAAAATTTATTATACCCAATAGTAATATGAAATTGGAAAATGATATTTCATAATAATTAGATACATCATTTATTCAAATTACTAGTCATAGCCATACGTGCTGTGCAGACACAATTTTTTTATAGAACAGAATTTATCATCAAATATTTTCGACTTTATGAATACATTTTTTTTATTAACATTTTTTCTCAGAAAACATATGTTTATACTAAATAACAGATTGTAATGTGATTCTAATTATTAAGGTTAGGAAAGAAGTCGAAACATCATTCATTTTGTAATCAAATTATTAAGTGTAAAATTTAAATACATTAGAGTAACTTAATAGTTGTTTTATTGATTTATTCAAATGCACGTACAAATAATTTTATCAAATCATATCAGAAAATTCGTTTTATAATAGAAAACATTTGGCATTGTGTTCCCATTCAGACCGAATATTTAAGCATTAACTAATCACATTGCTTCTTTAAATATTTCACAACATTCTATTGTCATTTTTAAAGAGAGGATATTATTATTTATTTATTGAAGAAATTCATTCCGAGTAGCAATTATTTTGATGTATTTTGTAGAATATTATTCATGATGATCAATAAAAAATGCCTGGTGGAATTCTTATTATGTTGCCTTCAACTTGGTGGACGCATTAAAACTTATAGAAAAGAATATCAGATAAAGAAACATCAATATAATATTATTTCTTCGTGAGTCGCATACAATACAGATGCAAATGTATTTGTACATAACAAGAATACACAAAAAAAGTTATTATTACAAAGCGTAAGAATAAAATTTTAAAATACAATGTTCGATCATAAGGGAAAGAATGAAAAAAAACTTTTATTTGATAAGTATCGTGTAAATTCCAATTAAAATTATAAAGATTAGATTATAATATAAAAACAAAATGTGTAAACCATGGAAAGCTTAATTAACGTCGGTTAAAGCCTTTCTTTGGTCTTATTGGTGGTGTGATGCCATTTTGATAACTAATCCTCGTAAAAAAAGAGTTGAATGTAGCAATGAAAACATTTGCGCGAAAAACGGACGATTTTATCGTGGAAATTAAAGGATTAAATTAGAGTTGACGACATAATACAAAAATGAAATTCAATTCATAATACCAGTAAAATTATTATATTAATGGAATTCGAAGTTTATTCATTAGGAGATAATGAATATCAATTTTAATGAATTTTAATCCGCCTGATATTCTTTTACTCACTGTTTTATTGAAAAAAAGAAAATAATATTTTCCACGATAGATATTAGAATTTCCAATACCCATATTTAATATGGTCCATAAGCTTATATAATAATACAGGAAAAATGTAAAGGTCTTCATCTATTTTAAAAAATACTGTCAATATTTTTTATTACCAAAATCGTTTACAGAAACGTCTTTATTCGTATCAATTTTCTCGTCAATTTAATCAAGCTCAACCACCACATGAAACATACTTACCCATCATTTCTTATAATATCTTTCTCCAGACCTCATTATTATATTATTATCTCTCTTTTATCCCCTTCAATTAAACGCACATCTCTCTCGCGAATCCCATCTCACGAGATATAATTATAAAAAAGGGAGAAATCTACCCTCTCGAAATCAGACACGGGGCAAACAGTAGCCCCTGTGCAAATGTCAATTTTCGTAGATAAGCTTAGCGTACAATGAATCGCGTAAGAGGCTCTTTAAGAGAAAGCGATTTCACGTGCTTCCCTTTGTGTGCATCCGCTTGTTAAATTTTGCTTGAATGAGAAATGTGACAAGTGTACAGGTGTGCGTGTATAGGAAGTAGTATATAATGCTGTCTGCAATTTTCATTTTACGACTTGGATTTTTGAGAGATAGAGACATTAAATTGGATTCGTATGAATGGTAAAGTACACTAGTAGCGGTTATACAATGCCTATAGTTGTCTGAAAACTGTAGATACCTTCTTTCGATTAGGTTTTAAGTTCAGATGTTTATTTTGGCTGTATTCAATCGGCGTTCAAAGTTAGTTATTACTTGAAGTCTTAACAAATATTTAGTGAAGGGAACTTGTATTTCTTCGTAAAAAAACGAAAATATTGATGTTTCCTATCAAAACCTTTACGCCCTCTTTATTGATTGGCAGTAGAACCGACAAACCGTGATTCTCAGTTGAGTTTTTGATTAAAAAATATGTTTATCAACAGCCGCACTAATATTTTCAGATCCCTTGCCAAGGACACTTATCACAAATCTTGATCTACTTACGGAATCTGCTAATTCTACTTTGCTGTCGACAACGTGTTTCTCCTCGCTAAACTTGTTTGTCAGCATGTCAAATGACCATCAGTATGCAACATTTTTACAGCCTGCCTCCCTTTCTGCTCCCTCGAAAAATCACATTACCCCATCATTCCCAGTCCGCCCTCTCATGATCTGCATTCCACCCGCTTAATGCGAGTTCGTGTCTCGTTGGTCGCTCAACCGGATTTGCATTCCAAAAGCGACCGCATGGGAGGAGGAGGAGAGAATGACGATGACTGTTGGCTGGACCTCCGACACGAGTGACTTCTAATGCGGGAAGCGGGATGGAAGTACAAATAGATGCGCTTGCCAAGGCCCATTTAAATTCTGCAGGCAAATAACGTTGCGAAGTCACCAGGGAGGCAGGAGAGGTGGAAGCGAGTTTAGAGTGGCACGAAGCTTGCGTGGTAGGTTGACCGTGAGGAATCGATGGTAAATAGTTGTGGTGAACGATCGATCGAGTTTGCTGCTGCTGTTGCTGCTGTTGTTACCGCTTGCAAGCAAATGGGTTCGACCGAGAATCAGGGAAGGAGTTAGGCTGATTTTTCATAAAAATTTCTTCAAGTTGCAAGTTGATTAGGGGGATAGGAAGGACGAGATCGCTATCGCGAAATTGCCTTTGTGTGAAAAATGAAGAGCAACGGCTACAATTTTGTATGAAGTAACTTACTAGGTATTTTCCAACATAACAATTTTCTGTGCCACGGCAGTTGAGGTAATAATAGAGCACAGGTAAAACGAACTTTTGCATCAGATATCAATTTTCTGTAAAAAGAAAGCTAAGGATTACATATTATTTCAAAGTGGAAGATATTTGAGTTGATTAAATTATTTCTTTTTATTTTACGGAAAATCTACTTTAGCGTTTTAGTCAGTGAAACCGCTTTCAACAATTGTATTTCCATGCCTAGTTTCAATTATTATCTTTCATACCTATATATCTGATGACTATTAACGTCAATCCCGGATAATATTCTCATTTTATAGCTATAGAGAATTGGAGCATTTCATTTGCGAGAAAATTGCACTGATAACCTGCTGTGATTCGGTAGCATTGATATTGAAGATGTAAATCCCATTGATGGAAACTAAATACAGACTTTTGCTATATATAACTAAAACGAGCTCAAATAGCAATTACTTTTTGATGAAAATCGTTACACAAAAAATGACTCGATAGACTCCTAAAGGTACTGAAATTAATACATCAACTTTGACGAAAATTGGCTGAAACTATTTTGCAAGCGTTGGTAAAAATAAAATTCGTGCAATTTCACATGTAACGCAAAATGAATCGTTTTACGTTTAAAGAACTGTAAGCGCGTGGAGTGTACAGGCAGATATGCATCGATTTTACGAGGATTGGATTTACGATTCTTACGCGACACTCACTTTTACGTCGTTCCAACCCCCGCACGCGTGCTAGTAAATTTATAACCGCGAATCACAATGGAATAAAAATTTAATCGACGTCCCAACGTCAGATACTAATCGTATATATATGCAAAGTATCGTATATATATAAATATGCAAGAATTTCGATCACTTGACTTTTTCTTTCTATCTTTTTTGCGAATCGTACGAGCTAGTTGTAGCTCAGGGAAAAAGACGAATATCTGCACACACAGCAGCAGCAGGCGATAGCATCGGGCGAAGGGGGATAGACAAAGTTACAGCGCCCCCTTTTTCCCCCTCGCCTTGACTCTAAAAATACACGCGCATTGAATCTACGAATGCATTTTTCTCTATCTCTCGTTCCCGCTCTCGGAGCGACGCTTTTCTAACCGTCGATCTCAATAACACTTCTGTCACAGATTCTATCCGATTTCGCTGGAAATTGTAGAGCAGCAATAGGGAAATATAGCATCAGTTTATCCGTCTTTAAATTTTCAATTCCCACCCACCTGTAATATCTTATGATACCCCATGAACAACGTAACTTCTGACAGTTTTTTCTTTAAATTTAGCACATTCAATACACAAGGAATAAGAGTTCGTTTATTGCTGCTACGTAACAAAGAGAAGCCATCGTAAAACACCGTCTCTCGGATAATTCGGTGCAATTCGCGTTCGATTCCCCGTTCCAGTGTAGTCAAAAGGCAAAAAGAAAGGGAAATTGTCGAAGTCCCTCCTAAGGCTTCGCCCCGCAGGGCTTCCGAAAAATTTTACGCGATATTTTCTATTGATCGACGACTCGCTCGTACGTATATGTGAAATTCTACAGAAACTTTCCCCTAACTCGGTTGTAAAAGCGATGAAAAAAAAAATCGAAAGCACAACCTCTGTAATAATTTTTTTTGTTCTTTGGGTCATAGAAGAGACGAGAAAAATTTGGAACCAAATAAAATGGTTTTGTGCCACCGTTTTAACGTCAAATCGGGTTTTCTCATGGAAATTTAACATTAACGTGAAAAATGAACGAAAAGTAGTCACTAATTATTAACCAATATAAAGATACCAAAATTGCCAAAAAATTTTTGCCGACGAAAAGAATTAAAGTAGAAGAAAAGAGCTTTAACATTTCAGCTAAAGGTTAAAATCGGACAATTTTGTGCAAAATTACGTGCATTTGAAAATCGTAAAAAATGGCAAAATAAATCGAAAATATTAAAAATTCCGTGAATTAGGAAAAAATCGCTCATTTTTATCAAAATTTGTTTTCGGCGTTTTTAGGACCGAGTTTTGGGAACCTTTGCGTAGAAATATATATATATATATATATATATATATGTGAAGAAAGTGTATAAACAAGTGGAACTATGTTTATCGGGTGAATTGCGAAAACGGCTGACGGGGCAATTCTCTCCGCGAATTGATTGCTGGATTTTCAATACTTTTTTCGCGCCGTCGGCTGGGATTGCATTTTTATGCAAATGTAGCCGGTGTTCGAAATAAACTAATAAAGAACGCCGTCGGATTATCGGAGTACTTTTTTTTCTCTTCGAGAGAGAAAACGTGGCTGGCGCGAAAACTCGATGGTTTACGATATATATGCTGGGCGGAATAATATTTACAATATCCGATGCGGCTGGATTGTATTTTTGTAAACTTTCGCGCTGCACGTAGAGCAATTACGAGCTGAAAAATTAAAACAAATATTTTGCAAAAAATAGAAAATATGAACGATCGAATACCGAACAGTACATTTCTCCTGTATAGGTTATCGCTTGCAGCTCTCTCACATTTTCCTCTCAAATAAGTTGTAAAGTAAAACAAATCGAACGTTTCAGCTCTGTGCTGTTCTCTTTTTGTTCTACTTCTCCCTTCTCTTCTTTTTTAGCGAAGTTTTTGTGACTCGATTCCTTGATGATACCCTTTTTCCGGGCATTTCTACGTGTCTTTTCTTTCCGTTCCCTCCTGCTTTTAACTTTCGTAACTTTCCCCCGCGGAAAGTCGCGCACACAGGCATATCCGACCGGAGATCTGGAGATTGGCGGATCGAAATTCCCTCTTTCTGGCGGTTCGTGCACGCGCTCTGGAAATCAATGTTCATGAAAAGAGTTTGGAAAGTTGAAATGAGAAGGCGAGTCGATCAGCGACGGTAAAAAAAAAGCAAACTTCGCACGAAGGTTAATTAATAGAAACTTTTCGACGTTCGTGGTTATGTACGCGAGTTCGAAAAATAATCGAACTCTCCTTTACATCTTCGAACTCAAATCTACTAGCGCTCATACATCTCCCGCGATAACCACGAGAAAATCATGGTAACATATTACTCAATTATCGCTCAAGATTATCACTCCTCCCTCTACTGTCGGTGAGATATTAATGTACTGCATAAGTTCGCATTAAGCAGGGACCATTTGGCGCTTAGCTTTGAACCTCGACATCTTCTGAAACACTAGCTACCATTATTATCTCTTAAAAATGCGTCGAGCTGGCGCTAAATCATGAGGAAAATTCGAATGCGATTGACGTAGAAAATCTCTTCTCTCCAACTCTCAGACGTTTGCATAATCAGTCTAGACAACACAAGAGATAGGAGGTCCTTTGTATTCGAGTGGCCTGTCATCCAATGCATATATAGATACGCGTCGTGTATGTATGCGCACGACTGAGAGGCAATTGTGCGCGAACGGCTTCGAGGAAGCGAGCGCCATTGCGCCCGCGCTCCGGAATTCTTTGTCTTCGCGGTGTATATGTGCCGTTGATGTAAAGGAGGAGAGAGAGAGAGAGAGAGAGAGAAATATCGAAAAGGGTTTTCTAGCTTCGCCAAGTTTATCGGCGGAAAAGCGTTATTTTATTCGCGTCGAGGTTGAAAGGGGTATATAAAGAGTGAAATAAAATGCGTCGCTGTTGTTTTTCGTTATTTGTTTTTTTTCCTGCATTTTTCAAAACTATAGTTGGTAAGTTACGCTTGACACTGCTGTAAGTGAAAGATGAAATTGTTTGTGATCGCCGTATTTTAATACGGAAAAATAAATTTCAAAGATAAATATAAACATAGGAATATATTTGAATTGCGTGTTTGAGCCATTTTTTTGTACTATTTGACACTGTACGACACTCGTTTGTTAAGTTCAAAGGTATCCTTTTATTTCGTATTAAGAACCATTTTCATGATTTAGCTTTATGCTTGATTATTATATAGAACGAAGTATTACTAAATTTAGTATCTTCACTTTTTCTAATATGTTTTCAAACTATGTTTGGTTAATATTACTGAAATAGCTAAAGCTATTCTAAAGACAGTAAACAAGCCTTTTTCGTGCCTGAAAGCTGTGTAGGAAATCACCTATTTCACGCGTGATTTGGGAAAGAATGAAAACATACATTTTTGTACAGTTTAACAGGGAAAATTCTATGGATCAGTCTCCTATTATCAAATTCATGCATTCTAAAGCTTCTTGGCTGATTTAGAGTGATATTGAGAATATTTAAAGTTAAACTACAAAATAAGGAATATTTACCATTTAAATATAATTGGTGTAAAAAGAGTGCGCTCATTTGAAGTAAAATATTAACAATATAATCATTTTTAACTATGTTATGCACAACTCGAAATACCCGATGACCTATCCAACCTTTATGCATATAAAAAGATCGTTTCATGACTCGTGCTGAACACCTGATCCTCGTTTGGAATAGCTCATTTTCTCCCCTGGTTACACAATGTACTATTCGCAGAGTACAGTTGGAAATTCATCAAAGATTTTTTGAATAGAAACAATTGGAATTCCAGCAGCACATCGAACTGGACTTTTTCCAAATGCAGGAGGTACATTTCAGCGACACACATTCTTTTTTTTACATATTCTCTAAATGACAATGTCGAATAGTCTCCAGCCGTTCACGTTTATCCGACCGTTGCTCATCTAAAGAAATGAAAACGGCACGCTAGTCTATGGAGAATGAAAAATTACATACTAGGTTATTGGCGGTTTACACGCATATGCTGATTGGCAGTCACAATGTCAGGCAACTCGTTCGTGTTCTGTTTGTGAATCATGATATAGAGTTGGAATTTCAACTAGAATTCCAGAAAACCAGGTCCTTACTCTATTACTGACATTACATCAATTTTTCAAGAAATTTCACGTAACCTTTTTTTCAAAGTTCTTAAATATATCCCTCCTCCAATATTTCAGTACAACACTCACAGTTTAAAACTAAACATCGTAAAATGTTTAAACAAGCGAGTTACTTAACGATCATCATTATATAAGGAGGAGGTCGAGTGAATCGTTCCCAATTGTCGTGTTTTGGCAGCAGCCACGACAATCCAACAATTCAACCACTCACTTACATCGCTCTTCCGCACGCGTTGCTGAATATCGTACAATACTTGCGTCTTATCTCCCAAGAACGCGGGAAATAATTGACAGCTAGGGTGCTGGCATCTGCGTAATGCGATATAGACGACGGGTGTGTATATGTGGGTACATTGATATTACGTATACACGAAAGGGGATGGAAGCCAAGAAAGGGAATAAGGGGTGGGATAATGTAGCGAGTAGGTAGGTAAAGGAGAAGTGTTAATGAGATCGGGGCAAACATGGGTTTGAGATTTTAATAACGGATGGGAACTGGTTTGTTTGAACGAAGGGTGCGAGTTTTATGTATAAAAGGAAATGATAAGATATGATGAAAAACCTCATAGTTAGAGTAAAATTTAGCAATTTTAATTTTTGTTCTTTGAGAAAAATTCCTGGGAAGGCTATTTCAATGGAAAAATATTATTAAAATGGAAAATTTTTATAGCCACTTTTATTTGAACATAGTCTGTTGGTTTCATTCATATGGATTCCAGTTATTTATATAGTACCTTTGGTCAGGAATAAATGATAATTGAGTAGCAGACAGGAATTGATAAAAGCTTTAAAATTTTCAAAATTTGCATCATCATTACATCAAAAGTGTTTAGTAAAATGTGAGGTACGATTGAGTCAGACTTTTTTGACATGGTCACTTTCAGCACATTTACAGAAGAGCTCATGTGCCTTGCTTCTTGAACCTTGCGCTAAGCAAAAAAAAAATTGTTATTTGAAATGTAGAAAACTCATGATCTATGATAGAAATTGCAGTTGGATAACAAATTTTACTTCTACTATAAATCACAAGCAC
This sequence comes from Torymus texanus, assembly GCA_036873485.1. Taxonomy (NCBI): domain Eukaryota; kingdom Metazoa; phylum Arthropoda; class Insecta; order Hymenoptera; family Torymidae; genus Torymus; species Torymus texanus. Next base: position 12,619 of record JAYJLV010031656.1, on the reverse strand, counting down.
GTTAGATTTCATATAACGATCTTTTCCTTAGGAGATGTAAGGTACAAACCACATGAGCTTTTACATCAACATGCTATTACCAAACTAAATATCTCCTCCATATATATTCTCCAAACTCTATTACTTAAGTCCCAAACCAAACGCACGTATTCTAATCATCAAAACCAACTATCTCACCTTCACCCATCCGACTTCGCGAAGTAACTTCACGCAATACCCAGTGAGTCAACGCTTAGTTCGGTGTCTCCCATTCCCAGTCTCTTTCTCTCTCTCGCTCTCTGTCATTGGTGTCGGTGAGCAAATATCCAAACTCTTGGAACGGATTGTCACGTGGTTGCATCATATATATATATATATCGGTCGTTTGATACAGTCCGCACATGCACACAGATACATGCGCACATATAGACACACACTTATATAGCACTTGCTTTGCGCCTGGCAGAAGCAAATATTCGCACCATTTGCGTGTCGTAGTTTACTTTGAGGGACGATATATCACGCCGCGGATGAAGAGTTAGAGAGAGAGAGACCGACAGAGAACGTGATTTAATTATGTGTGCGCTGATGATGGAATAGATAGATAGACAGACAGATAAATAAATAAAATACTCTTTAAATTTGAATAAATGAATATTCACTTATTCGAATTTAGAGGGTAAATAGATAAATAGATAAATAAGAGAGAGAGAGAGAGAGAGAGTGAGAGTGAGAGAGAGAAAGAGAGAAAGAGAGAGAGAGGAAGAGGAATAAGATCAAGAGAATATATTATTTCTGGAGTGGTGCAAATCGAAGAGAAGCATGTGATTAACCGGGAAACAGCGAATGCTAATTGGTATGACATGTAATACATTCATGCATTTAGTTTTCATTATACAAACACACCTTTTTGGATATCCTCTAATATATATATATATATGTGTGTGTGTGTGTGTGTGTGTGTGTGTGTGTGTGTGTGTGTGTGTGTATTTTTATTCATTAGCTAAATGTAAACGTGACTTGTATCATCTCGATCAAGCTTAGCAAAATATAGCGAAATGTATGTCCTCAATATAATCATACACATTTATGCCTAAAACTACTTTTAACATTTTCCATATCTTTCTGATACCATCGTTTTTATTTGAATACACATTTCCAAAACGCGACTCAAGACTATTTTAATTATTTAAAATATCATGAGTACGATGACAAAGAGTTTCCCATTACTATAACAACAACATTATAAACGAATTTAATGAAAGCACACGCGCAAAGTATTATCTTTGGTCATGTTTGAGCGCCGTGGGCCCTCTGTTTCGTATATACATTCTTAATTCTCTGGGATCGTATTTCAGATTGTTTGTATATAGCTACCTGCAGCAGCAGCAACAGCACGCAACGCTGCTGTCAGTGAGCAGCTATAAAATTTCAAACCCTTCTTGAGTTTCAGCCGTCAGGTAGAAATCAACACTTGGTGGTATTCATTATTTTTTTTTTCACCGCGTCCACCGATTTCTCAGCGTAGATTAAATCATCGCGAAGGTAAACCGTCATTTTTTCCCTTATTTCAGTTTTAATATACGACGTGTGAACGGGTACCAGGAATTCGCGAGAATTATGCAGAAATATTCAACTTACGTATGGCGGTGCGGAAGATATCGAAGAGGATAAATAGATTGTGGCTCGACTTACCTGAAACAGAAAAATAGAATTGTATGAGTAAATTTCTATTATGTAATAATAATTTTAGTTAAAAGAAAAAGGTTAAAGGATATATATTCTATCCCCAACAAAAAATCGATACCAATTCATTCCCGTGGCTTCCTCAAACTTAATTTGCTGATTTCTTTAATTAATTATGATGATTGAAATCTCGCTTTTGTAATGATTGAAAACTCGCTGTAAGTCTTTGGGAAAAACGATTATACAGAAAGCAATGAAGAGAAAAGTCAATTAACAATTGCAATAATTTTTTAATAATACAAATTACTAGAAATTTACCTACCTCTAATTTACCAATAATCTACCTCTGCAAGGAATATTGAAGCGATTAAGACAATTTAACTCCCGTAATCGTTAGAAATACAAAACTTATTTTTTTCATTATTCAATTTTTTCCTCAAAAACTAACCAACAGAATGAATTCAAATTTTTACAGATTATAGCTATTTATATTCTACATTATCTTGATTTTTCTCAAAAAATTGACCGTTTAGTTTGGGAGTTATAAGCTTTAAAAAAAACACGTTTTTGTTTATAACAAAAGAACCGTGATAGCTAAAAAAATATTGTTTAGAAAATATTGGTATTCTAATTCTCTTTTGAATGCTATCTATTCGATTAAAATATCTCGATTCTATCATTAAAAAAAAAAAGCAAAAATAAATTTTGAGAAAGTCGAAAATTCGAAATAAAACACAAACGCATCGGCCCAATCATAAAACGGATTTTTGACCCGCCATCACACAGAAAAAAAACAAAAATAGTGAGACATATCCGGTTAAAATCGACTGAGTAGAAACTGAGATCCAGGCGTATACACACACACACACAGACACATACATCCGTACAGACATTTTACAAAAACCGTGCATTTTGATTCCTAATACCTCGGAAAACAATAATTGTTTTAATTATTATAACATGTTTTCACAGCAACTCAAAAACTTACTATCACAAAGTTTCCTCTAGAAAGAAGCAAAACATCTTAATAACTATAACATCCCTTTATGAATTCTCAGTTCGCCTTACACAATCCAGCCTAACAGATCTAAAACAGAAAAGAAAAATCCCTGCTAGCAGTGTAATAAAATCCAATTAGTGAAAAACGAAGTTGCAACACTCAAACCCAACCTCCTCTAGCCGAACATTTCCCTCGCGGCGAGCAACGACTCGAACTTGTCCAAAATAGTCTCAGAGGCAGAGCACTTCAACCTCTTCATTCCGCGCCCTCTCAAAAGCGCCGTACGTTTGTGCCGTATCAACAACGTTGCTCGCGTGTAATAAAAAGACTCTCCTCTCGTGCACGTGCGCTGCGTACAAAGAAAGAAGAGAAGCTAGTCGCCCGAAGGCGCATCCTTGACTGAGAAACAACGCACGTGCGCAGGTATTTGCATGCGTTGGGTCAGTTATATTGTCTCTCTCTCTCTCTCTCTCTTGCTCTCTTGCTCGTTCTTGTTCAAGTCGCACGCGCTAACTTCGAATGACGTTGGGTGTATAACGGGGGCATGGAGCATTCCTTTGAAGCGACAGTTTCTTTGTGTAGTCCGGAGTTATGTCTATTAGGCGTTTCCGGATGAGTCTTAATGAAACTGGACTGGTTGACATTTTTTTAATTGGTCGGTCCGTATAAGGTGACACTATTGTACCGCACATTAATTTTTCTTATGGGAATCAATTGAAAAAAGGACAACAAAAAGTTACTTATGATTAGCTAATAGTGAGCTTCCGAAGACGCGAAGAAATGTTGCTAAGATAAAAATTTAAGTGTAAAATGTTACGAGTAAAAATTTTTGAGACAAAAAAGGTTCAAAATGATGTTTTAAGGCGAAATAATTAGGTTGAATTGTCGATTTAAAAAAAAATTGTTTTTCTGTGTGTGTATGTGTATAAAAAGAGAAGAGAATGAATTCAAAGAATACGACCTTCCATTTGCTTTGGACCGGATAAAACAATGTTGATTCTTTTAAAATTTAAACAAGTTTAAGGACTCGCGTAAAATACTCAAAATACTATGAAAATGAAAAGAAACTGATTTTTACCATTTTTCAATATATTAACTTTGACGAAATTAACATTTTTTACTCGGTATAGAGCAAATAAAAGCTTGAATTCTCTATTTTCATATGCGGAGAAAAATGATGTAGGAAAAATTACTATTTTTTATAGTAGCGGAGGGACAGACACATTTTCACATAAAAATTACTACAGTATATAGAAAAATTGCTACTTACATTATAATTTTTACAATCGCAATTTTTATGTGAAAATGTGTCTGTCCCTCCGCTACTATAAAAAATAGTAATTTTTTCTACATCATTTTTTTCCTGTATTCTTTCCTTTTTACGTACAAAAAAGACAGGTTATCATTTTTAAGCATTTCAAAAAATAAATTTAATAGTGACAGAAAAGCTTGCCACTAGATTCACTGTACCCGCGATTTTTGTTATATTAAGAATGTTTCAGCAAACAAAAAAATCGGATCTTGTATGTGTGCCTCACAAAAACTTTTTATTTTTTAAAATTTTTTTCTAATGGTTGTTTAATGATTCCTGTGTTTGATGTGCGTCAGTGTGAATTTAAATGTACGGTATTCCTGTAAAAATCATATTTTCCCACATTTTAATTCGATCCATCTAATTCCCGCCTTAAAATCCAATTTCACCGTAACCCATTTAATCAGCTTCACCCTTTCTTTCTTCCTCTCTTATAACGAGCCACGGAAATTACGATTTTCTTCATTTTTCCTCTCTTCCTCTCTGTCTCTCCCTCTTCCGTCTACCCATCGCTCGCCCGTCCATCCGTCCGCGCGCAAACGAAATTAGAAAGGCGTGTTGAGAATTCGCTGGAACGACGCCAAACTTCGCGAACCTTGAAAGCGCCTCTATACTCTCGCGCTTTTCCATTCGAATGCTGTGGTCAATTAGCAAGCCTCTAGCACGTGCGGATACGATGATTTCGCGTATAGATGCGGGATCTATGGGAATCGGATAACAACAACTAGGATGATTTATCACTGAAACATCGGATTTTCGGGGTTGAGTGGTACAAGAGGAGATATATATATATAGAGAGAGAAAGAGAGACTGAGAGAGATGGATTAGCTGGTGATTGATTGAAATGGTCCAAGAGATTTTCGAATTTTAAAAATTTTTATGGTATTGGTGTGTATAGGTTAGAAAAAGTATTTGTTATATAGTGATTCGGTGAAAGATGAAGAAATAATAATAAAAGTAGAGATGGAAGAATTTTCCCCACTGAGAAATTGAAGCTAATTTCGCACTGTGTTTGAAGTTCTCTTGACTGTAGGTCGTATAAATATAAGCGTAATTCCATAATATTTGTGAGTCGTCTGAGAATAGCCGGGAATTGGGTTTCAGAACCGAGAGTGTAAATTTCGCTGAAAAAACTATCCATTGTTAATTAGCCCTCGTTATTTGAATTTACCCAGCGCAGCTTAACAGATTGTCAATATTACCTTAGCTATACGGTCATGCTGATACTCGCATTCAAATGTCGAAATTCAGACAGAAATGATAACTTCGTCAACTCGAATGTTTCGAAATACGAGAAAAAGTTCACTGGAAGTTGAGCTCATTAACGCTGTTATTGAACATTTAACTTAATATTTGATCAATACACATTTGGGAATAATGAGATAAACGTGATATTGTACTTTATATGTATATTAAATGTAAAACGTCTATAGTACAAACAATTATAGTATTATTGAAATATTACTTTTACTGTATTTTTGTGAAGTGATAATAAGAATATCTATATATTTTTATACATAGTATTAAATTATAATGTATATTAAAACAGACACTGTACAATTTGGTTATTTTTATCAAATATTTATGCTATTTGAAGAAATGGAGAAGAAAAACATTCACAGAATCTACCTGACTTGTATTTTTAAGTCTCGCTGTATTTCACGATTGTCAAAACTTATCCTCGTTATTTCTCGTTACTTTAAAAACACGTGGATATTATTTTTATACATTGTAATATTATCGGAATAAATTGTACGGCATCTGGGAGATCGCCAGACAAACGATTTATTAGAAAAAGAGCTATTCTTTCTGCGTTGTAGTAAATTTTGCACTCTCGCTGAAAAAAAAAAATGTTTTAGCATTATTTATAGTTTCACTAGCTTCGCAGGCTGATAGAATAGCGTTTCGCGAAAAAATTTATGAAAACCAGCGAAATTTATCATCGTTAAATTGTTCTAGTTGATACTGGTTCACTAAATTCGGAGAATACCATGGTGGAAATTGATCACATTTGTTGACGTGAACAATAGCGTGTAATCGAAATAAGCTTCTTTTTAATTATCGTTGTAAGCTAATAAAACTGACAAAGACGTAACGCCGTTATTTCAGTTTTATATCAAGAAAATATTCAATAATAGATTATTTATTATAGCCATTATTATAGAGCGAAAAAGATAAAATCAATATATCATCATAGTTATTGTTAATGATGTGATAAACTATCCTTTTCCAGTAAGTACTTTTAACCAGAAGAACAAATTATTACAGAAATTTAGTTGAAAAATTGTGAGGTTATGGTCGTTCCGTTATATAGAAGGGTATGAATCGGAAAAGGTTTAGTTCCGCGGCCTCTTCAACGCTTGCTCTACGAAATATGCTTCCAATATCACCTTCTCATTTCACATGTTAGGAACGGAACCACTTTTAACAGTTCAACACCACATTATTACCTCCCAAACCTATCGACTCTGGTACTCTCTCAGGACCCAAGATTTCGCCCACCACACTAATCTCTGCACACACGCAATGTCGTCACCTTTCACGTCTCCCATTCGTGGTCACAAAAGCCCACATGATAAAACGAAAGAGAGTGAGCCCTGCTTATACCAATACACCTCGCGAAATTCCCGCGTAGCTCACGAAAAAGAAAGCGAAGCGGCGGGCAAGTATTGGACTACGACGATGGTATGGCGGTGCTCTCGTGTTACGTCGTGAAACAACGGGTGCAATCAAACCGGCTGAGAGAGCCGCTCGCACTCGCGCTTTGTCTTTGCAGCTTTGTGCTCTGGTGGGCCGCTAACCACCACTACTACTACTACTACTACTACCTTCGACGATGCCCGTAACAAGAGCTTCAAAGATGCTGCGGAGAAGAAAGAAAAAGAAGGACAATCGCGTCGAGAATGATGCGCGTGGCTGCTGCTGCTGCTGCTGCTTTGTGTCTGGGATGGGGAGAGAAACAAGATTGGACGACCTTACGGAGGTTGAGCGTGGGGTGATTCTGGTTTTTGTTAAATCAATAGATAATGGTGTCTTTTGAATGGTATATTGGGTGATGATTAGTTTCTTTGGTCAGAAATGTGCTTCAGAATTTTATTTGTATCATCTAGCGAAACTTATGTTTCTAAGATTACATTACATTAATAGCATTTTGGTGGGTTCCAGATATCGTTAACACTGGTGGAAATCCAAAACGTTTTTTACCCAATAATTGATTATTTATTTTAGACTTAGTTATAATTCTTACCTAGTATTTACCTCCCGGTGAAACGTTTTTTTCACATTATTCGAACATTAAATAGATCAAAAAATGGAGTGGCTTTTTGGATGATCGGGACAAGTTTATTTCTGGTCATTTTGAAGGTACGAAAGTTGACCATTACAATGCGTCAAAAAATGGCTAAGAAAAAGCTTATAATTATGACAAGGAGCTAGAGAGAGAATCAAATGGCAATAAATAAATTTTACTGAATATTTATGAAAGGAGTGCTGCAAACTATTTTTTAGTCTCCGTACATTGTTTATATTTTCCTAAACTTTTAGATATTGTTGAATTTCATCTACTTCAACGCGAAGTTTGTAAGAAAACTTGGAACGAAAATTCGAAACTTAGGGTATGTTACCCCCAATCTATTAAATAAGCGAATAATGTCAGAAAAAGCGTTTCATCGGGAGCTAATAATTAGTCATTTCTCTTGGTCATTTACTGAGATTTTGCTCTATTTTTAATAGACAAATATTTACCAGGGAATAAGTGTTGACAGATAATTGCAATAATTGTATTCGATTATATTGTAGCTAGAGCTTAAAATTTTATATGCTGGTATGAAAACAATTTTGTATGATCATTTAAAAGTATTTTAATTGTACAAAAGTTTCAGGTCAGATTACATAAGTTAAAATTCGGAGTTAAGCTGGAACCAAAAAAGGATTTTACTTTTTGTGATTCAAAAACGTTGGAAATATTTTTGCTGAACAAGATTGTTATCGCTACGAAAAGTGAGATTGAGATAATGAACCCGCAACGACCCGCGTAATGTAATTCACAGTAAATAATACAGCTTTAACTATGCATTTATCATGAAACAAAAAATCCCTTTCTTTCCAGCAATTTTTACGATGCAGCTGCGAGAGAACAATGCGAGACTACACGTTTTCATTTTAATTAAATTTGATAGACCTCCATTATGCTTATTATCAGGAAAAAAAAATACCAATAAAGTGTGAAGTTGATTAAAATTTTCTTTTCGCAAAAAAAAAGAGAGATTATGGTAATCCCATTTATAGAATTTTTCATCAATATAATTGAATATAATGATAGAATTTAAATTAAAAAGTTTTATTTTAAATTCCCAGTTACAGTATTGTAATAACGCAGAAAACTTTTTGCACTGAAGATCAGAACTTTTAATCCTTTCATGCATGGCTAATTTTTGCCTATCCACCTGTTTATCGCTGCGTGAAGTAACCCGATTTACAATTACGACTTTTACCCTCGTCGCACATTTTGGATTTACCATTTTCTTGTTAACTATGAGAAGCACTTCAGAAAGTAAGCCAATTTATAAAGTGTGCTCAAAAAGTTTTTCGACTCCCACAAACGAAATTCTGTTTGCTGCATGTGCCGTAATCCCGTAATCCTGCGTAATGATTTTTGTGGAGATAAAGCACGAGTATAAGAGGATAAGAATGTACAAGACTAGATTAAAACGCACTAACTGAGGTTTTTCCCTCTTCACAACCCATATAAATGTTTTAGTACATATAAGTATTGTGTAATTATCACGGGGAAAAAATTACCACAACTCTCGACGCTTCAACTGAGTTCAAGGACAATTTCTTTATGCATTATACAAAAACTCTATCTCCTCGATTACATCACCGTTTACAAAATTCACTTGGCAACTCTGACTCTCACCTTCCCTTCCAACAAAAAAAAATCAGAAAATCACTCGGAAAAGGAAATCCCTGTCTGCACTAGCGCACGCGCTTCGATTGCGCAATGCAGCTTCATCCCCTACTACTGGAAACCCTCGCAGCTCCCAGATAGAAAACAGAATGGCGAATAACCCGCGATGAAATTCGCCCAGCGTCCCTCTATCGAAGATTGCATCGCCACTCCCTCGTATAAGAATCGAAAAGCCATATTCGCGCCGGAGGGAAAGGAAGAGGGAGAGAGCGGAAGAGAGAGAGAGAGAGAGAGAGAGAGAGAGAGAGAAGGAGAGAGAGAGAGAGAAAGAGAGAGAGAGATATGTAAAGCTGGCGAACGCCAGTCTGCTCTGATTAAACCGAAGCTCTACACACGCCGCGTTGCAGATTGGCTACTGCATTAAACAATAATCCGGCAAAATCAATTATGGAAATGTAGCAGCAATATATAGCTCAAAATTCAAGCTCGCCGCAGCAGCGTTTGAATGGCATTAACGTTTCGTTGGATTTCTGACCGCAGTCCAAGCGCCGCTGCACTTTCGATGTGCGCTAACCATATATGTAGGGTAGATGAAAAGGAGATAGATATATGTGCGTGTGTAAGTGCATGAGTGTGTATCGAGTCCGCGGGTGTATTGTTCAACGCATGTAAGTTGCAGAACCGTGGTACGAGGTATATTATGGTTGTTCGGTGCTGGGAAATCGAACATGTGCAAGGGAGTTTGAAAAACCAGAGGATGCGGAGTTCGTGAAAGGGTATTGGAGGATTCGAATCCGTTGGGGAAAGTGTGATGAACAGTCGAACGTTTGTAGAGATTTTTGTTGGTCGTTGGAGATTTTACGTATGTACAGACATGGTTGAATTAAATGTGCGTAGGTACCTGAGTATATTTTTCAAACTAAGGCCTTATGGTTGGGTCCGAATAAATTTGAGGAGGTAAACTAGGAAGAGAACAAGAAATAGTGCAATCCGAAATATTATAGTACACAAGATTATTTAGAGTTCTTCCATACGTTTATAAGGACATATTCAATTAGGTAAGATTGATACAATTCATCCATGTAAGCCACAAAGTTCAGACTCACGGCGTTTGTCATATCGTAAATTTCCGATTTGTGAACTACGCAGCAGGGCTGCAAAGGTAGAGTAGAACTAAATTTCTCACACTTCACGCATACGGAACACAAGTGATACCAGAGCTATTATTTTTAACTCCACTGAGGTTACCAATTTGATGTTTGTCTACCTTGATGTGTAATAGACTGAGCTGAGAGATTGACTGCAACTGTTACCAAACGTCTGTGTCTGATATGTTACGGGTGCCAAGAGGGAGGAACATATTTCACCCTTCAGGGAGAAGCTCGGTTGACTGAGAACAGATACGTGCAGAGAATACTTTACATGCTCACTCGTCTACAAGATTCCGTATATCGTGTGTGACTCCCTTATGTCGCACTGTGAGGTGAATCATCTCTCTTTTGATTCTGTACGGTGCATAAGTATGGAACCAGCTTTGCTTAACAATAAACAAATCTTGTGCTCATGGGATAATGGCCGGATGTGAACACCTTTTTTTTATTTACTCTTTTATAGTATTCGTCTTATCTTCTTGTTTTTCTGTATTATTACCAATAGATAGAAACAATCAAGTGATGTTTGACTAATAGGTATAGAACATCCTGTAATAGTTTAACTCCCTCATATTTACTTATGTTAATACAATGGACTGTTATATCTTATTATTTTTGCAATATTCTCGATTATACGGAGAAATTTATAAAGAATTATATTTTATTTTTCTTCTTTGTATAATGTATTCAATTGAATAAACACAGGAGAAGTAATTTTCATTAATTTTTAGAAGGCCGGAATTTTTTCCTTGAAATTCAATATTTTGTAGGTGTACCATAAAAGGTTTAGCCTGACCACTCTACATTGAACTTTAATACTGGTATCTTAGTTCTGTTGTAGCGCCACTTGGTAACAAAACCACTTTGGATGAGATTTAGTGATCGTTGATTTCTAAATCGATGATAATGTCGATGAATTGATACGTGATCGTTGATCCAATAACGCTTACGTCATCAGTGTAGTGGAAAATGAATAACCAAATTACGTTACCTTCAGTGCAGGTAAAATCTTCATTGTGAATTCTAATTTCACTATTACTCCTCTAATCATCTATTTAAACGTATGCCTTTAAAATACTTTTCTTTATCCATTAGCAACAGCTAATGGTAACGATCTAATGTACAATTAAGATCCATACACGCAATAAATGTTTGCAACTGTAGATGTTTGCGTTTTCCATATCAATACACCCTCTAGGCAGTAGTAGCAGCAGTAGCATGTATGGGCTTTGTAAACCGATATATTTAACAAGTACCTATACACCTATCTACTCGCGTGCAGTACAAATTGTATGAGCCCTCTTGCAACACAACGCGGCTAATGAACACGGCGCTTGAGAGCATATATATATTACACGTGCAGTACAAGCGATTGTAAAAGTTTTAGCGGCGTTAAGGGATTTGCAACCGAACCGAGCGAGTGGGAGGGAGAGAGAACACGCAGGAAATCAAGAAACGAGAGGTCAGCCGAAACAGCGTGTCACATGGGCATTTCGTTGCTGTGATGCTTTTCGATAACACCACGAAACATAGTATACGAAAATCCACGATACTTTTAACTAAAATAAAAGAATTTTTTTCAAATTAATTTATATTTGTTAAATGTTTGCTGTGTAAGGCACTCACGAACGGAACTCACTTAAAACTCTTCAATAGAACCTAGAAAACAAATCACATAATTGATAGGGCTGTACAAGATACGGCGCAACGTGAAAATGCATAAGAGTCTAAAAAAAACTACCAACTTAGGCTCTGCATGACGCCGTACGTTCCTCATACCGATTAGAGGGTTCTTTTTCTACTTTCTATTCAAGACCAGTCATCCTTGTTCATGCTTTGCACTGCAAACAAATAGCATCAATAAATTACTTTAAACAAATCTTTAAACAACGGCTACTAAGAGTTTTGTGGATTTCTCCGTATATGTAAAGCTTCTATTTGCTCCGTTCACAGTGGTAGTAATCATTACCAGTGCTGTTTGCGTTTAACGGAATAATGAAACGGTTCAGATAAGGGAAGGAGGGGAAGCAGTATTTTTAATCGGAGGTACGTAATTGCGTTACTTTATTTACAATTGGCGATCGTCGATTTTTGTTTGCGCTGGTCTTGAATGATGGAAATCAAAAGATCAGAGTGGACTGGGAGAGCCGAAATTCGAATTAATGCGAATCAGAGAGGTTGGTACTTCGGCTAATGGATTTCTGAGTTGAGAGTGTTCGTAACACAGGTGATTGAAGAGTACAGACAAGTGAATGTTATTAGTATAGGAGATTATGTTACTAGTGTGGGGGTTTGTGATAAAAATAAGTGGTCAATGCTATACGTGAGCATTTTTTTCGTCTCATCTTTTATCTATAAAACAAAGAGTAAAGATATAGAAAACATGAATATTTATATTCTACATGAAATTCCCAGGAATATAATGCTAGGAAAAAAAGATTTCATCAACTTTCTTCAGAAAGCAAAGAGCGTTTACAATTATATCTTTACATTAACTATATATAAAACTAGCTACATTCAACGCGCTTCGCGCGTATTGGTTTTCGTTATTTTATTTATTTTTTTTATTTATCTTTCTTGAG
>JAYJLV010031646.1:0-28710 GCA_036873485.1 Torymus texanus | reverse complement strand
TTGTCCATACGTATACATTGGACAAACTAAGCGCTCCTTAAAAAATAGAATCGACGAACACAAAAAATGTAATAATCTAGACTCTGTAATCGTGACACATATTAACAAATACAAACATTCGTTTAATTGGGAAAACGTTAACATCGTGGACAGAGAAATAAACTATAATAATCGCGTAATATCCGAAATGTTACATATACATTCAAATAAACATACGTTAAATAAAATAGAAGACACACATGATTTAAATGGGATATACAATAAACTAACGTGTGTTAACACATCCTAATATACACAATCAAACGAATGGAAGTATATAAGCACAGCGTATGTATTGTTTTCCTTTGTTACTTTTTTACGTTATAACACTTCGCTCTTCGTGGTAAAATTGACATTCATTTATAATTTTTATATATAAATTTGTAAATCCATGTTAAGTGTAACTAATGTTCTATCTGTGCCTTAAAATAATACAGCCTGAAGAGGTCAGTAACCAAACTAACGGAACGTCGCACACAAAAAAACTTATAGGTGGTTTATTTGTTTCACCTTATTAAAATGACCCTTTCCATTGAATCCGATCACACATCTTTAATCGCAACTAGTGAGGGTGAAAATTCGACTGCATCAATTTCTTCTCATGTTCTTTTCGTACTTGTAGACGTCTACTTGTTTGTCCGACATAAGATGCGTCACAATTCATACAATTTATTTTATATATAACATTAACTGTTTCCATTTTTTTGTTAACATCTTTGCCTAGTTTTATAATATTACTAAACTTGTTTTTTGTACAATAAATTATGTTTGTGTTTTGTTTTTGAAAGAATTTTTTAATTTTCTGGTTCGATTTCCTTGATAAACGGTAGGCAAATTATTGGTTTATTTAGTAACATTCTATTTCTAGTATTGGTTGTTTTTTTTTCAAACGTTTAACAATATGATAGTCTATTAATTATTTCGAGTAATTATTGTTTAATAATAAGATTATTACAAACTGTAAATTTCTTTTATGAAAATTGTTATGTGAAAGTTTAACAGCTTTGTCTACTAATGAGTAAATAATAGCTATTTTATTACATTGTGGATGGTGCGAGTAGTAGTTTAAGAACCTTCCCGAAAAAGTTGGTTTCTGGTACCAATGAGTGATAATTTTTCTTTTTTCATTTGTTAATAATTTGACACCTAAGAAACTGATAGAATTGTTAATTGGTGTTTCAACAGTAAACTGTAAGTGCTTATCATAAGACTTGAAAACTTTGTAAAATTTAAATTATTTTATTGACATTCTTATACATATAAACTTATGGGAAAAGGAGTATATATTAAAGAAACATGAGACTGCTGTTTAAAATATTAAATAACACAAATTAATATTTTAAATATATACAAACTTTTCTTTTATGAAATGCATGAAATGAAATACAAGTTATATACAAATATGTTCCCCTATCTACGATATCTAAAATGCCTACTCTAAGACTTCGATATAACAATAGTTAACCGCAAGGTCGATAATCTCTTCTTTGTTTACGTTTTCGAGAATCGCGTCGCTTGCCCTGTTCTTATCTCCAACGCCATAGTATTCATTTACACGATAATAAAATCCCCCACTACAATTACGGGTATTATATTAAAATTAATTATATCGATTGGCACTCCGTATGTCCACTCTATCGAGTCGCCTATTACTTATCTTTTTCTTTTCTTTAACGGAGACGACGATGATCTCGATGGCTATCTCGTTGGCTCTCCCACCCAGGACCTGGTGACTCCAGCCTGGTGAATCCGGTCAAACTGATCTGTTGGCCGTCGGCTTCACTACCCCGTGCTCCACGGTGCCACTTCTGCCAGAACTATTGGACCTTGATTCCTTTTCGCGCTTGTGTCAGGAGGCAATCAGGCGTCTGATGGTAACACTCGCATCGAGGATTCCTCTTCACCTACGCCGTCTAGGGATGAGGGCGGAGCTGGTCTCGAAGGCTGTTGACGGTTCGGTGGTCCTGAGTGGAAAGAGGCCGTGTACTATACGCTCCTCGGCATAAGGCCCCTCGATCCTCTCATAACGCACGCACTTAGCGCGCCCTAGCGCAATTAATATTTGGCCGTGCGCAGGTCGCAAGTACGCGCGAATTATAATTTTGATCGTCACAACTTGTAAGGTATAATTTATCAATTTACTTGGGACACAAATCAAAATATCATCAACGTATCTGTAATAGAACGTCGGCAAAATACATAATCTATTTATTGCGTAATTTTCGAGATCTTCCATGACAATGTCAGAGAATATAGGGCTAATCGGATTACCCATAGCAGAACCAAAAGTTTGTCTATAAAATATATTATTAAATTTTAAATAATTGTTATTTAAAATAAATTTTATAACATTAATAAATTCAGTACATGTCAAATTGATTTTGTTGAATAGCTGTAACCATCTTTTTTCAATTGATTTACAAACCAAATATTCTGGAACGTTTGTAAAAAGGCTGACAACGTCTAAACTAATTATTTCGTATCCAGGTGGGATCTCTAAATTCTCGATCTTTGATTTTAACTTTAAACTATTATCTATATGTGACAGGCGTTTTTAAGTTGTTTTTTAATATTTTAGTGAAAACTTTTGAGGCTGTACATCGGAGTATTATACTATATTACTTAAATATAAACAGTACGTTTTTATATTGTAAATATATACTTTTGCTCCCTAAGGCGTGAATCGGGCACCTTGCGCCCGCTAAACAAATAAAAAGTAGAATTTTGCGCCTCGAGGTTCAACAACAAATTTTTATCCTCAAATATCTTTGGTCATAATGAACCGATTTTTTTGGTCAACGAACTAGATCTGAAAATATATAAAAATTACATATGTGCCAAATTTCAGGACGATTAGATCATTTTTACTCTTATTATCGTGCGACACACACACACACGCGCGGGGAGAGCTAGGTTCACCTTACTTACCGGAGAAAGAGTTAGGTTCACCTTACTTAGGGTCGGTAAGGAGAGAGTCCTACAGACGATCGCATCGAAAGGAGCGCGCACGACGCACAAATAGATCATCACCTTCGATAGCTTTGCTTCATTTGCTTCATCAAACGGACCATCAAAAGGGCAAGTTTCCTTGTTTTACCGGCTGTTTCGGCGGTCTCGGAGCTTTCGGCTGGCCAACGAGCGGCTTTTTATGTTCAACTGCAGCGCCGTCTTTGTCTTCCGATTCCAGTATAAGAGGCGCAATAGCTCACGTACTCCTACAAAACCTTATTTTATAGAACCTACGACCTTTACGCCCGCGTGGGCAAAAATTATTTTTATTTTTATGAACTTTCTATAATATTACGAATTTTGGGGGGACAAGAGAAGTCTACAGCTGCTCAAGCAGGGGTGGTCCTCCAATCTCCCATACATACTTGGCCCCTTGTTACACAATGTACCATTACCCACGCGGGCGTAAAGATCGTAGGTTCTATACAATAAGATTTTGTAAGAGTATGTGCGCTATTGCGCCTCTTATTAGGTGTTAAATGTCCGCTCGCTGAATATTTTTGAACATACAATGTGGGCATAAAAAGTAATTTTACATGCAATAAGGTACGAAAAGTTGTCAGTGAAGTTAACTTTTGGGTACTTGACTACAATAAATTGATTTCAGTACTTTCTTGTGTTTAATTTGTATAGAAGTATGAACAAATTTGAATACATTTTTTAGAACAGTCATACAGATGTTTCCGAGAGTGGTTTGCATTACTTGACTATCGATAACTGATTTCACAACTTTCGTTTGTTTGATTTGCAGTAAACAATTTGAATGTACTTAGATATAATTTGTTCATAGTCATGAAAAAAATTATTCAATTTGTAGAGAAGTTTTATTGAGTAGATGGGTTTAGGAAAGAGTCGAGAGAATGAGAAAGCGAGAGGAAGTAGGTAAGAGAGATAGATTATACAGAAAAAACGTCTATACTTACCTTATTTTATACTTCCGTAGAAATAATTATATATATCCAAATTGATTAGTGCAAATCAAACAAACAAAAGGTTTGAAATGAATTATCGATAGTCAAGTAATGCAAATAACTACTCCCCAAAACAACTATATGGTTGTTGTCAAAAATGTATTCAAATTTGTTCATTCTTCTATATAAATCAAACACAAGAAAGTACTGAAATCAGTTTATTGTAGTCAAGTATCCATATCAATTGACCTAACTGACGTAATAAAATTTTTCGTACCTTGCGTGTAAAATTACATTTTACGCCCACATTGTAACTTCTAAAATATTCAGCCCGCGGGCATAAAGTACGACTTGATGCCTAGGAGGCATAACAGCTCACATACCCCTACAAAATCTTATAGAACGTACGCATTTTACACCCGTGTGGACGAAAATTATTTTAATTATATATAATTATTATGCCTTCTTTTTATTTCTAAAATCCTTAAGAATCTTTTCAGATGTTTACTAAAAGTCAAAGCCTATATAAAAAAAATAACAGTTACTAACACATCGCTATTATTTATTATTCTTTCTCAATGTTAAACTTTCTATAATATTACGCATCTTGGGAGCACAAGGGAAATCTAGAGCTGCTCTAACAGGGGTGGTCCTCATCCACTCTCCCATACATACTTGGCGGGCTCGACGGTTTGCAGATTACCGGTGGACTTTGTATGTAAACTAAATGTAGAATACTAAATTTTTGCATAAATTCATTAAAAATATTTATACATATAAGTCGACCATAATAAATAATTATATTTATTTGCTCTAATTTGTTATTGATACCGTTTAAATATATCATTCTTATACATGTACAGAATCTTATGATTTACCTTCATCACCAAAATTATTTTTCCTTGTGTTTGTCGTTTTTAAACGAAAATGACATAAAAAGTGCATATAAATTTATAGTTCACTCAAAAGTGCTTTGTGCTTACTAACCATTTTATAAGCTACCTGTTTTTTTATCATTTTCCTCTGTATAAGTCTCATATGAGATCTCATATATATGCGCAATGCGGTGTCATCTTCAATTTTATATAAAATCTCATGTATGAAACCTGATATCCGATATCCTCATATGAAATTTCGTATGATATTTTTACGCGGGTCTACAATTTCTATTTATGAACCGAGTGATAGATTCAGAGATCAGTATTTTCGATATACATAGAAGCGACCCATTATTTATATATATTTTATATAAAAATGACCATCTTTACATCTTGAACTGCAAACCGTCGGGCCCGCCTGCGCATTATAATACGTAAGTGACCACTGCGAACGTATTCCTTTATATAGGCGTGTGCTGCACGCGGTAGCACCCCTCGAACCGATAGTCTCGACTTTCGCGAAGGACAATTGCTTTTTGTTAGAGTCTAGAAGTTTTAGAATATAGTTATCGTTTGTTTTATCTTAAAATCGCTAGTGTTATTTGGCTACCCGATTCCTTCCGTCCGAACTCCCGTTCACCGACTTTCATCTAGCCGATGGTAACACGAGAACGAGGAAGCTGACGGGCAATTAAAGATGCGCGCGTACAGGTAATGCGCGCGCAGTGCGGCATTTGCATAAGCGAGCACAACCGCTGCCGAGTGTGTTGTAAAACACACGGCTGAGAAGCGACGCTCGCTTGGGTTAAATTCATCCCGTTACAGTATAAATACATAAATCAAAAGTTAACATGAGAACGATTTGCAAACACGTATAAAAATATTATATACTTTCTCGAGGTATTCTATTAATCAAGTTTTATACTGTATCAGCATATAAAATTTAAAATTAGGAAAAACTATTGTTTTTAATTCTTGTTAGAAGATTTTTCTGTATCTAATCATTTGTTTCTGATAATATTTCTTATATAGGTTATGTTAAGCTAAATATTTTATGTTGGATAATAAATACTAGTTTAAAAATAATTACTTACATATAGAAAGATAAAGAATTCCGAAAAAAAGCTTCTGAAAATGGCAATGTTAACACTTTTTATCTATAATAATATTATATACAGAAAATATATGTTAATCTATATCTATTATTAAATTATTTACAATATTCTCAATTTAAATCTATAACTCTCATTTCTTCGCCTTCTGTATCATTAAAAAATGTTTACATATAGCATCCATTATTTAATGGTTGAACAAAATGTTGCTGTTTTATATCTTTGACACCACAGGTTTTCTTGAAACGAGCATTTAATTTTATGTTATCGTTATATTCTGAATTTTCAGAATAAAATAATTGAACGTTTTCCGTAGAATTTTACTATATTTTTTCAGACTCGTGTAAGACTTCTTCTAAAAAATAAAAAACTGGATGAACTTTTTATTTCAAAAAACGATTGCAAATCATCCTGGAACTCATATGGACACTTTTCTACAATAAAAAGGTATCTCTATGATTTTGATATAATAATATTAAATATTAATATTAACTTAATCGTTCAATTTTTGGTTACATTTTCCGTATAAGAAACCCTGACCACATTGGATCAAAAACCATAAAGGACCATGTAATATGGTGAGCCAATATATTACTTAAATATATGTATTCTTTTTTAAATTAAGTTGCTTTTTATGTTTGTGTTCTTCAATTTTTATTAATTGGAACTTAAAATGCTGATAGACTGGCGATTGTGCACAAATAAAACGCTCAAGAATCTCATTGTCAACACTTCTGATTCAGATAAATCAGAATCATTTTCGTCGTTATTCTGGTATTCACTTTATTTTTCCTTTTCATCAATCTCATTTATAATTTTGTCAACCCTTTCTGGATGTTTTTTAATTTCCATTAGTTTAGTAACATTTTCAACTGTGGTATCATTAAACTTCGAATATAGTAATAGTATTAGCCCTCAGCTGCCACATTTCATCAGAATAACGAAGCTACTACACTAGAGTGTTTCGTACCCCACTGATGAAAATTTTTACTGCGACATGGCTATTCACTTTTTTTTGACTTGATAAAATTCTGATAATTACTAATAATTGTTTTAGAAGACAGTGTGGGTTATTTATGACCTGCTCCAAAATGACCTGCTTTATATCCAGGTAAGTTTTTAGTTTAATTAGTAGAAACATTGTTGTTCCGCAGGGGTCGTGTAATTCGAAGCTTTCATAAAAAGAATTAACGTTAACCCAACTTCAGTCAACAAAATTTCTGAAACATCTCTTGTGTATGATACGGACGAATACCACTAGTATCATATCTGCTGTTGATATCATGTCTTAAATTTTGATATAAACTTTTATATTCCTAAGATCTCGCATATCGTCTATACTTCAATACGTATATATTTGTTATTACATTCCTTCTATATCTTTGTGGTATAGAATGTGTATTCCAGTAATTGGGCTGCTTCATTTTTTTTTTTGGACTTTTCAATGTTGCATAAACGACTGGTTCTTTGTGCTCGTTAAATTCGCATTCCCTGCCATAAATCACAATATTGAAAGTACTGCCGTATTCTTTAAGTATATCAAATCGAAAATATTGATCATGAGATTTATAACTGCATTTTGCATAGATGATTGGTGAATCTTCATTATGTATTAACTGTTGGTTTGCGCAACAATTTTTGTACTATTTATGAGTAACTTCAATCGTATAATATTTTTTAGATTTTTAAAAGAAGTATATTGCGATTCCAAATTAACCATGTATTCCTGAATTTTTAAATATATTTGATTAAGAATAAACTAAACTTTTATATATATTATAACACAAATTTGAAAACTAATATCGCTTCATACTATTTTAGAAATCAGAAAAAAACAGTTTATGTATGCAAAGTTTTAAATAAATAGTTCAAACACTACTGCACAAGCCGCCAGTTATTGTCGAAAAAATGTATTTTTAAGTAAGCAATATTAAAAATTTTATTTTTCGTTGTAAATGTAATTTCAATGTAATTTCAATGTAAATGTAATTAGGATAATATTCCAAATTTTTCGATATTTTGAAAAAATATGTTTAAGTAACATATACTCCAAAGAACTAGAATAGAAATTGAAAAACGACTTTTTAAAACGATAAAAATATTTTATTACAATATTTCTATTTATATATACACACATATGAATTTAGTTTGTACATGTATCTATTAATATTTACTAATTACGAAAATAATTCTACTCGTTATCTTACCACTTATGAGTTTTGGAAAATATACAAGTCAAGTAAAAAGGCATTTTTACGTACATGATTTAGATAAGTGATAAGAGTTCGCATACACAGGATTTTACACGAGAAAGAAAAAAGCGATCGTGTAAAAATGCGAACAGTCGGTCTTTAATAATATGACATGGTATAAAATGGTACTATCAACCAGGCATCTACTAAACGTACGCAACTACAGAGAAGATGTTTTCCTAAAACTAAAAATATCTACAGCAATCCAACTCCACTCGTCAACGAACGATCAGCTTTGCCATATTTGTAGTAGTTCAATGATATGTTTAATAAATTAGAACTTACTAAAACGTAAATTTGCAATTATTTTAAAATTAATGATAATTTCGCTAGTATAGTATTTTTATTAAAGTTAAACTGTTAAACGAATCTGAAAACGGATATTGCTGCCCAAGCCGTTAGACCGCAAAATATCGCGACGATTGTAAAGTGAATCCTTGTAAGCCTACAAAAGAAAGTTTTTGATTAATAATATGAAAATAATTAATTGTTTAATAGTATATTGTGTACCTAGGGCATGAAGTGGGCTTTTTAGACTGAGTGTGAAGTTTTCAGTACGAGTCGAAGGTAAACTAGCGAACCTGAGACGAGTACTGCAAACACACGAAGTTAAAAGGCCCACTAGTCCTAAGTGCACATCATATCTTTTGTGACACATGTATTGATTTTCAGGGCTTTTGAACCTAAAAAGCGAGTCTAAATTGATTTCTTGTAGTTGTATCAAAATTAAGATTAAATAAATACAAATTAATTCAATTTCTTATTTTTCTTAAAATTGGATTCATCTTCAAATAAAGAAAACCATGAAAATTATGCTCGCCCAAAGTTATGGGGCATTATGTTTAATTTTTGCAATTTTACGCAGTTTTAGAGCAGCAGATGCAAAAGTATCTATCACTGAGAGAAATGTTGTAGGAAAATTTATTATAAACATAAAAAAATTTACTATATTTTGTACCAACGGAGGGACATACTTTGATTGTATTAATTTTTGCTATCCAACATAGTATAATTTTTTTGATTGATCTCAAATATAAAAAAATTTAATTTTTATTCTCAGATTTCATATTCAGGAACATCATGGTAGACTTTCATGAGACATTTAATGTTAATAATTTTTGTTACACTTATAATAAATTTTTCTAGACTATTTCTTTCAAGTACAGATTGATTAGCGCCCACCGGGCGTAAATGTATTTTTTCCGTTGGTTAAAAAAACTCATTCTACTACGGCCTCTTTTTAGGCCGAGAAATCGCGAAAATCGTGGATGTGTTACAAAAAATATTATAATAATGTAATAACTATACAATGGAAAACAACTTACAGTTTGTATTTAGCTCGACCTTTTTCCAAAGTGGTCATGGGATCTTTTAGTATATGAATACGGATTCCACGAATATGGTGCATGAAATAGTTGTCCCAGTCAAGACTCTCAACGTTAAATTCAAATTTCTTTCTATCAACGAGATTTGTTCTTTCCCATAGTTTCATGACGTTATCATTGTTAAACTTCCACTGCCGTGTACAAAAATATGCAATTACGCTACTGAATTTGTGTATTTTCTGGTAAGTCTTGAGTAATCTGCAATACATCCAATAGAATAAAATCAGTAAACTACGAAAAGAGAAATACACAGTAACATTTTAAGAAGAAGTCGTCAGCTTACATTGGTTTACGCCCAGTGAGCCTCGCGAACGCATCTATAATTACAGCTGGTACGAGATGCAAGAAAAATACGTATATATTATACAACCACTTATGTTTGGTCATGAAAAATACGTGATACCACAACATCAAGCGACTTGGGACTTGTTTACCATAGATCTGGTTGAAATGCATGAAGTCGTTCCAGTTTATAGGATTTTGGCATGACGAAACGCAATTATAAATGGGTGGCTTATCTAGTTCTAGTTTTGCTGGTTCTTCCGGCAGGGTGATAAACTCTTGAATTTGTTCATCCCTGAAAATTTGAAAACCCTTATAATAAATGTCTATTTTTTTATCAATCTTATCTTCAGCAAATCCATTAAATACTCACTCTTTCCTCTTGCTAATATCCCAAGCTGCAACCAGAATATTATTGATTACATAATCCGCTGGTATCATTTCGGCATTCTTCTCACCCTCGCAGTGCAACGCTCGTAGTAGGCACATATAGGCACCTGCTGCAACGCCAGTCGCACCGTATACATTGTTGGTCCAACCGCAAACTGGTTCCTTCACAGTTGACAGCACAATTGATGGCCGTACAATGCATGCTGGCAAATCACGGCTGTATAGGCGAACTGTGTCTTCGCCCAATGCTTTAGAGAAAGCATAAGTATTAGGCCACGCTCCTATCAACCTGAAGAAAAAATAAGTAAATTAGTAATAGTTAAATCTTTAAATTATAAAATACTTTTATGTCTTGGATATGCAATATATTCTTACTTCGTCTTCATATGTTCCAATAAATCATCGTCAAGCATTTCAATCAAATTAAGAATTTTGTCCACTTCAATTGCTGGTTTGTAATATTTCTCTTCTATATAGTCTAACGGGCAGTGAGAGTAAGCAGTAGAAATGTGCACAAATGCCTGTTAAAATTTGTCACGTAAAATCAGTTATACCTTTACCATTAGAATTAATACTTCAAACAAGACTAAAAAATTTACCTTCAAATTTTTCATTTCCTTTGCAAGTAGTAACATCAACTTTGTACCTCTAACATTGATCTGAACTACCTTTCTTACACTTTCATCGAAGCGAACGGTAGCAGCACCATGAAAAACGATATGAGTATTCTTAACAAGGAATTCGCGATGTGTAGAGGAAAGCCCCAAATCTTTTACTCCAGTGTCACCTTCAATCATTACAATATGGCTAGCAAAATTTGGTTGTTCGTGTTTCAGTCTGTCGTATAACTATAAAATACATATAATCAGTAAAACAAAAGTGACTAGATGTAATACCGATGATTTTAAAATATATTTTCATAGCACTTACAGAATCTTCAAAGTGTTCTTTAAATCTTTCCTCTGATGTCTTGCCTTTTTTGGGTCGCATCATTACATAAAGTTTTCCCATATTTGGGCATGTTCTAAATTATTAATGAGAATCTAATTATTGCAAAAAGTCGAATTAAGCTCATTTGGAATCCAGATTAATGGATTCACATGAATAATCATAAACTACAGATATAGTGTCACAAGATCTGTCGTCATTGACGTAACAAAACGATATTTAAATAGTGTTAATTTTGCTGATTACGTTATTCGAAACGTTATTAATGAGTAAAACAAAACTTCAAAGTCACGAATATAATACGGTTTGTATATACTTTGACAACAGCCTTTTTGACCTAAATACACGAATTAAAGATAAATAATAGGCATCCTTACCGGAGTAATTTTTCAATGAGAAGCTTTCCAAGGAATCCAGAACCTCCAGTAACTAATATATTGCATTTGTCGTAAAATTCTGTTACTTCGCTAATCCCGATATCCTCATTTGTCTCCTTCATGTTGAACATCTCATCAATATATGATTTACTACTCATTATTTTGGATATTTCTGTTTCTGTCGCCATCGTGCTTATTTCAAAAGACAAATCTGCACGGGAAAAATAAAACAGTAAAATCAACTGTATCCGTGAACAAAAATTTAAAAAAAAATGGAGATTCTACATTTCAAGATGGAAATTCTACTTTTCAAGAATGGGGATTCTACATTACAAAATGGATTACTCATGGGAATTCTACTTTTTAAAAATGGAGATTCTACATTTCAAAATGGAAATTCTACTTTTCAAAATGGAAATTCTACATTACAAAATGGATTACTAATGGGAATTCTACTTTTTAAAAATGGAAATTCTACATTTCAAAATGGAAATTCTACAATAAAACGAACTTTCCACTTTAGAGTCAAATCAACTATCGGAAATGTAGAATTTACTGATTATTTTTTCCGTGTGTATCAAAATATTTATTTATTTATTAATCAGAGTAATGTATAATCAATTACAAAATTACAAAATTCGTAACGATTATACAATGTAATATATAACCATTATATATGAAATGTAAATTATGAAAAATACTTTTCTAGTAAAGTAATCAAATATAATTAATATTTTGAAAATTTCAAAAATTTATATCAAATATCATACGTAACTTATGGAATATATATAGAAAGAATTCTATTATATAAGTAATAATGGAAATACAATTAAAAATGATATAATCGCTGTTTGAGTCTAATTTGCATATATATAATTTTCAATAAAATTCTATGAATAAAAAAGATAGATATAGTTGAAACAATCATTTGCCCTTGACCCGTAGAGATATCAATTAATATAAAATATTTATTACAAAAATTCTAGATCTCACAAAAAGAATTTGTTTACTTATTGGGCATTTTGTAATGAAGTGTATGGTGGGTTTTCTAATACCAAATGGTTTCGTATGTGCAATGAATTCTTATAGTCTATTATTGAAAATGATTTTTCATATGCAATGGATAAGAGAATGCTTCTACAATAATTAGGTCATTTGTGTGTGTGTGTGTATGTAAAAGAGTTATATCTATTTTTGGAGCACCACCAAATACTAGGCGATTATCAACCGAGTTTTTGTTTTCAAATTTCGAAAACTTTATTAATCGTATTGCGAACTTTTTTTTTAACTATCTCATTAACGACTATAATCAGTTGAGTTAACATTGAACTATTAATTCTACCGCAAAATACAAGATTATTTTTAGTTTTTCAAAGTAAATTTTTTCTTATAAAAGATGACCAATTATCGGCACCAATTGAACTTACGGAGTATGATCCAAACGACTCTAAGGCCAGGACCATAGAAGTTTGTTCGACGAGAGGTAAATCGCAACTATGTCAAAATCGCGAACTTTCTAAGCTTATATAGGTTGTAAAGAGCGCGGGCCGTTAAGAGAGGGTCGCGCTGCTGTCTAGAACAGCAGAGAGCGGAAATGTTTGAATTTCGAATGACCAGACAGTGGACGCACAACAGTTGACGTGTTTGGAATCTTTGTATTCAAATATTTCGTAATAGGTGTTTTCATATGGCTTATTCTGCATTTTTCACACTCAATAAGAGTAATAAACTTTAAGTATGGTAGTATCAATTAAAAGATATATCCGTATACAACGATAACGTAAATTAATTCATTATCATAAAAATATTTTAACTTGAAAATTAAAAAAATAATAAAATAAATCTTCATTAAAATTTTAATGAAGATATGTAGGTAAAAAAGAGACTAAAATCTGCTTTGATTAGTACCGACTACAATATGTAGAATAATGTATAGTTTCTCTTCAAGCACATAGTTCATAATTATGTATGATAATAAAATTATAAATATCTAAATAGATTTGCTCAAAAATGTTCAATACTTGAATAATGTACAAATTTTGTAAAATTCATTATTCTTACTATTAAATTGACTAAGATTTATAATATTATATTTTATTTTAAAGCGACAATAATGTCCGCCTTATAAAATTTTCACAATTAATAATAACATAATATAAGGATGAAAATAAAAAGTAATTATAATAAAATAATTCATATGAAAAGTAATAACATACGTCGGATTTAACTGGTAACATATTAAATATGAATTATAGTGCAATTTTTTGGTCAACATACTTAATAATTTACTAATCGTGAAGTATAAAGTGAACTTAAATAGCTTCTCGTTTGCAATATATATGTAAGATATATGTAACATGTGTGTTGTCGTACCACCTTCGCATATTTCCATTTTTTCTAAACTTCCTGAATTTTGAGTGGGTTTACGTACGTCATCTACTGACAAATATGCATGCTTTTGCTACGTAACGAAGTCAGACGCTTTTGTGATTTATTTTTCATTAACGTCGAGTAGTGGGAAATGGTTTTATCAATTGGTTTAATTAATATAATTTGGTAGGAAAAATTGAAGTACTGAAATTTTCTTTGATCGTTTTATTGCGCATCAAGTATAAAAATAAAATAACATTTAATATACCTTTATTTCAAACATTTATTATACATTTATAGTAGAAGTATAATAAATAAACCATGTGATTTAAATTAAATAAAAATTAATTTAAATTAATTCAACTTTCATACGTGGAAATTGTTATTGCTTGCATTTTTATTTTAGGTAGATGTCGGTGAACTCGGTATACTTAACCCTGGAATCCGCTGGCCTAATATTTATGATCTTTGTTTCATTTTTTCAGTTTTAGTGCGTCTTTCGTCCCGTACGCATGTGCCATTTTTATTAACATTATTATATTCATAGTAAAAATTACAATAACGTTACAACTAAAATATGTGATATGTATAATCTGCTCTTAAAATTTATCGTGTTCTTCTTTCTTTATTTTAAAAGAAATAACTGTTACTATATAATATCGAATAAAAAAGTAAAGTATTGTTTCAGACTTACTATTCTTACTACACTTCATATAGGAGATCAGCTAATTTCCTGCTGTAAGCCAAATTAAAGTGCATTCACATCGTTACTTTAAATTCATAAACTCGTACTAATTAGATAATAATAAAGAAAAAAGTTTATTTTACCATATGTTTAATTTAACTAGACTTTTAATCAGTTATTATTTTCTGGAAGCTTGAATCTGCTATATAACAAGTAAGTAATTAAAATAAAAAAAGTACTTAATTAAAACGTCAAAAATATATATAAACACCGCACCAAATTTTTCTAATATAAAAAAAAGAAAAAAAAATTATTTACTTCTTTGTATAAACTAATTTCTTAATTTCATGCGAATTCATTTCTGTACTATTTATTTTTTATTGAAGATTTAAATTATAAAATGTTTAGGTATATTACCTAATGTTATTCTTTTAATATGAAAAAATACATTTTTCTTAAATTTGTACAGTACCTTTAATAATTTGTGTTTTACATCAAGATTTATTCTGAATAGAATATTATTGATTTATCTATTGCCTTAATTGTAAAAAATATAACTTACCTTTTTTTTATAGTCAGAACGAAAAAATGTATGTAGAATAATTAGCAAAAGTATACTTTGGTCCTCTACCCGAGTTAAGCATTGTTAAACTATATAAAACGTAACTTAAATTTCAAATATATAATAAAACATTTGATGATACTGTTAAAAAACTTTGGCCATAGAAGATTGCAGCTCAGCTCAACGCGTAAAGTTACAATTGGACTCTGTGCATAAAAAGATTACAATTAACTCAGCTGTTATGTTTTTTCTTTAAGGTTTGAGTTAAGAATCACTGTAGAAATTGGAGACATGTAAGCTTTCATGCATATCATTATTTTCCAATGTACTCTTTTTCTACAGAAGTAAATTTTATAAATTATTTTTATCATTGAAAATTTCCGTATCAGCTAAGAATAATTGGGATTGTGCATTTTTATGGCATTTCCATACCTATTCGACGTTCCACTTCAAATTCTTATAACTTTTGAAGGAATGGAATTTTTTAATTTTCAAAAAAGCGAGTGAAAGCTCTTTCTCTCTAGTTTCAATTTTTTTTTTAACTTTAAGCATATCGTTTTTAACTTTAAGCATAACCTAAGCTAAATGGCTGTGCTGTATAGAAAAGGGTTGTTTGATATTTTTTTTGACAAATTCCAAACTTTAGATAAAATGTGAGGCAAAGACGTTTTTAATTGTACACGATTTTTCCTGTATATTTTGTGATGTGTATATTTTGTGATACAAGAAGGAAGAACAACCGCGTCAAGGAGGCGTGCTTTCAAAAAAAAAATTTTATCTGGTTTGGAGAGTGCGAAAATTTAAATTAAATTCTCGTAATACATAATACGTACAAGGGAAAGTTCAAAGTTAATTTATTTTATATGAAACACAATTTTTTCACATTAATTTTTAAGGTAAGAAAAATTTTTGGTCAAGTAGGGATTTTTCTACGCACCTAGCCATGTGGTCACCTTTTTACGTGCAGAGTCGAGTTGTATAATCTTCGTATGCGCCAAACCAAACTGTAATCTTCTACCTTCTAAGCCAAGATATAAAAGATAAGTCGTAGAAAAAATAATAAAGCACTTATTCTTATTTATGAGCCTCAACCTAATTATGTGTATGCTTTTTACATAAATATATCCTAAAGTAACATGTATTGTGCGAAAGTTAATTACATTATGTAGGCACAGTTGCTGGAAGTTTTCGATAAACAGCTAGGAACCATAAAGTTTGAATTCATTACAAACTTGTGAACACCAAAGAAAACTTTCAGTCTATTCTTTCATTTTTACATTTACACATTATAATTTGTAAAAAAGTACGCACTTCTCACCACTTAAATACGTTCATCAATTTGTTATTGATTCACATTGCATTCAAAATTAGCTGAAGGCTTTCTTTAGTTACTTTATACATCGTTGAAACGTTTTTTGAAGAAAAATATTTCCAGAGATTTATTCATAAGAAAATTTTAAATATCGAATATTTATCGTCATGAACTGTGTGTATATATATATATATATATATATATATATATATATATATGTATGTGTGTGTGGCTTCACGGAATAACCGAATAAGTCCACTTGTCAATACTTGATTAGTCAATTGACACATTCAAAACACATATTGACACGCTGGTTTGAACAGATTATACATTTTGTGATGCGTTCAAAACGAGTAAGAACTGAAAAAAGTATGGACTTATCTGGTTATTCCGAAAACTGTGGACTTATCTGTGTCATAAAAATTAGCCTTGAAGACGAATGTAACGTTAAAGTGCATAGAGAGGGGAGGGGATGTCGCCCCGTGCGCGCTACCCAGAACCCGGACACACTCGACAGCTAGCCGTCGTGCGGTGCTCTTGTGCATATAAAAGATAGTTACGAGAGTTCAGAGGCAGTTTACTGCATTTTGTGCGTGATTGAGAGGAGAGCCCTCATTTATAGTATATATTTACCTTTTATTATTTTAAGTTCATTATTTAATTTTCTTAATAAATTTATACTTGTATTAAATTTATCCTTGGATCTGTCTCGTCAATTTGGTGTGTGTGCTCTCTCATAGTACCCTAAATTCATGAATCCTGACATCTAGTAGTGCAGTTTGCCTTTATTTTAGAGCGTATTCTTTAATTTAATCAAGAAACGGGTCAATAAATTACAAAATTAGCAATTTTTCAATGAATTCTTATAACTTATTCAAGAAATCTCTATTTTAGTGACATTTCTATTAAATTTACGACCATTTGTATTGTATTTGTATTCTACTATATTATAAAATTTTAAAATGTTTATAATTTGAAAGTGTATAGGGATTTTTTTAATTAACAGATAAATATATATTAGCCATCATATTCACATTCAATTTGAATAGATAAAATAAATTATAACTACGATAAACGAAAAAAATGATGGACTTATCCGGTTATTCCGGGCAGAAAATTTGAAAAATGGACTTATCTGGTTACATTTCGAGTGAATTGTAGCTTTACAGCAATATTTTTGCTACTACTGAAAGTGGTAAATGAAAAAGGCCTATTTGAAGATAAAAAATCCGGGGTTATTTCGATTTAAAAAAAAAAAAGTGGACTTATAAAAATAGAACGAATTATTGAGTACTTGGTTTTATTTTTGGACGCCGCAGATAAACTGTCAACGTCCTGACTTAATATTATTTAAATCTTTCTAAATTTGAATAAAGTTGGTAGATAATGCAATGATCCACAGCGAGTGTGTGTATGTGTGTGTGTGTGTGTGTTATTTACCATAATATACTAACATTTTTTTTGCAAAATCATTTCTTAAATAAATGTTAAAACCAACAGTATCAACAAATTTAAAATTACCACGACAATGAACTTGCAATTTGAATTTGAAATGATCCCTGAACTAAATTTCGTTATAGTGCCCTCAATCCATAATTAATTTGGAAGACTTATCAAATATCAGTCTTCTGTAACTGACGTATACAAGAAATGGTATTGATATATATGGTACTAATAATCCAAAGAATTGTATTTTCATTAAAAAAAATTTATTATGATCATATTTAAGTTTAGAATTATATCGAAATTAGTGACATTTTAACAATCATACACACATTAAGATATACTTTAGCATATAAACAATTAGAAACATAATTTCTCTCATTAATCTACTGATACTTAAAATAAACAAAAAATATTTTTTGTATGTAGTCAAAAACTTATAAATCCTACAAAACTTTAGCAAATTATTTATCATCATATCATTATCATGTGTTCTGATGTACATATTTGCTGAATATTGAAAATAATACATTAATATTCATACAATGATTATTACAAAAAATGAGGTACATTCACGTGTTAATAGTTAATTACATCAATAGCTATAGGAAAATCCATTACTCACATTTTAAAAAATGTTAAGACTATTTTCTATGAATAGTAAAAAGTCTAAATTGATTACATGGTTACAAATATTTATCCTTCTTAAAAAACATGAAATGATTATTCTCGTCAGTAATCTTTACAAATATAAGTACACCATATGTTATCAATTCAGAATTTAATTTTCTTTTTCGCATTAATATTAATAGTCTTAAGCCTCTTAAAGAAGTAATTAATGTAGTTTAAGCTTCTATGGATGAGTTGAATTAATTCAATGTTACATCATTCTTATTTTAATGAAATTTGATGGCAAAGTACTAATATAGAAATGAAGAAAGCCTAGAAAATACAAATCGAAGAAATGCATAAACCATCCAACCAAGAAGAAAACAAAATATAGTAACAATTGTATAATGAGCGATTCTTAATCTGTAAAAAAAAACTTTGGATTAAATAAATTCAATAGTAATATTTAGAAGGCAAAGATAACGTGAATTATTTACCGTTGAAATTTAACGCGACCCTTCTCTACAGTATCTAATGGATCTTTTAATATATACATGCGAAGACCTCGAACGTGGTAGTAGAAAAATTCCTTCCAATCCAAATAACTCAAATTAAAATAAAATTTCTCTCTATCAGCAGTACTTGTTCTTTCCCAAAGCTTCATAACATTTTCGTTATTGAATTTCCATTGTTGCGTCGAAAAATAAGATATGACTCCACTGAATTTGTGAATCTTTTTGTAAGCTTTAAGTAATCTAAAAACATTTTTGAAAAGTTGGTTGACAAGTGTCATTAGCAATTACGTTTCACTTGTAGAAATATCTTACATAGGTTTTCGTCCTGTCAACATTGCCAAAAAGTCGACAATAGCACCTGGTATAGTGTGGAATAGGAAACAACAAAGATTGTGTACCCATAAGTGTTTATTGAGCATGAATGCATAATGCCAAAACACAAGGGCGCTCGGAATTTTTCTACCATAATACTCATTCAAATGCATAAAGGTTCCCCAATTAAT
This sequence comes from Torymus texanus, assembly GCA_036873485.1. Lineage (NCBI taxonomy): Eukaryota > Metazoa > Arthropoda > Insecta > Hymenoptera > Torymidae > Torymus > Torymus texanus. The sequence goes on along the minus strand of JAYJLV010031646.1, from coordinate 9,128 downwards.
AGGCTTTTGACATGAAGAAACTGAATTATATATTGGAGGATCCTCGATCTTTTTTGGTTCATCATCCTTTTCCTTAATTTCCTTTTTTTTCTCTTCCCTAAAGTAGGAACGCAACAAATTTTTAAACGTCTAATAAATACATAATTTGTATCAACTTCAGCTCTAGCGTATTATACCAATTTTTAGCAGTATCCCAAGCAGCAACAATGATGTTATTGATCACATAATCAGCAGGAATTATATCGGCGATTTTGGTATCAATACAATGAAGGGTTCGCAATAACCCAAGACCTGCTCCCATAACAACGCCAGTGGGTCCGTAAAAGTTATTAATCCATCCAGCTACCGGTTCTTTATGCGTTGCAATCATAATCGATGGTCGTACAATACAGGTAGGTATATTAGCGCTATTCTTTCGAACCAATTCTTCCCCCAAAGCTTTCGAAAACGCATACGTGTTTGGCCATTTCCCTATGACTCTATAAATAAAAAAAAGAGTTCATTTAGAATCAAATAATTATCAATTAATAATGATCTAGTAGTACTTTGGCGTTATAAACTCCAATAAACTTTCATCCAGCATCTCAACCATAGATAGTACTTTATCTGGATCCATTGGGGGCTCATAAAACTTTTCTTCAATGTATTTTAATATGCAATGTGAGAAAGCCGTAGAAATATGTACAAATGCCTATAACAAAATCACTCAGATTAGTAAATCCAATATTACTATTAAAACATATCATAACAAAATCATTCAGTATACCTTAAGATTTGTCATCTCTTTGGCAAGTAAGACGACCAATTTCGTGCCTCGAACATTGATATTAACAGCCTGACGAAGGCTTTCATCGAAACGAACCGTTGCTGCAGCGTGGAATATAATATGCGTGTTTTCTATGAGCTTTTGCCTATCAGTATCTAACAAACCTAAATCGCTTGTACTTGTATCCCCTTCAATCATTACTACATGTTTTTGATAATTGGGTCGTTCATCTTTTAATCTATTGTACACCTACATTAAAAAAATTATTTTTAGCCCTATTTTTATATTAATATTATCAATATTTTAATCAATTATTATGATCAATTTTATTATACAAATTTTGTTTTAATAAAACAAAAATTATTAATATCAATTTTTGAATACCAATAAACTACATATAATGTTAATATGTACATAATAGAACTCGTTGCCACTGTGTGCATAACTTTGATCTATGAATACAGATTTTGTGTACGCGAAGACTGAAGTAACACTTTACGTCTCGCAGTACATATAGTATAGAATTATTTTACGTAGCAAACTTTATAATAAAACACAAGAAAATAAATTACATGAAAAATTTTGTGTACAACTCGTACTTAAAATAGCTGCTTTATGCATTTTTACAATACTTTTTATCGAAGACATAAATGCAATTTTAAGCCAGCTTATCTAGCTTAGCTTGCTTAGTTATGCAATGATACTAAAGCTAAAATCGTACACCTGAGATGTAAACATTGTTTTTTAAATTCTGGCTCTGAAACGCAAAAGCACTTTGTGCTCTACAGTGAAACTAAGCATTGACCACTTCAGACCCTTTTAGCATGCGTCAGAATTCGATTTTTTAACAACTTGTCTCGGCTGGGAATCACCTACTTTGTATCCTTATTAACATAATATACTGCTTTGAACCTCAAGGCATAAAATTCAACTTTTAATACCTGCTTAGCGAGACCCAACATGAACCTCTTCACGTACTTTACATCTAAAATGACGAAACCACCCATGGTATAAAATAATATAGTTTTTGTCTGACGAAGTCGACCTTGAGGATCCGTTGATCACTATTTAATTAGCAAAAATAAATTTTCACAACATTTTTTACTTTACGCTTAGTAGGTATAAAGTGTAACTTGTAACTTTAAAACATGACAAAGACTAAAAAAGCGAAAATAATGTAAATTTATGCCGGGTGCTTTAACTACCTATTTTACACTTGTTATATATAAATAAAAGATTAAGATAGTAGTAGTTATACATGTTTTAATTAAAAATTAATTGACTTTTAAAAAATATTAATCACCACATCATCAAAGTGCTCCTTGAATCGTTCTTCCGGGGTCTTGCCTTTTTTTGCGCGCATCAGCATATACACCTTTCCTATTTTTGGGCATGATCTGTAACAATGTTCAACGTCTTGGTCATTGTTTGGCTTACTTTTATCGTTTCTCGAATACATCGATCTAATTTATGCATTGTTTATTCATACATTATCCATTAAACCGGTATGTAGTGTATCTTTGATTGACCGACTAAACGACATTTTTTATGCATATGTTTTATTTTCGATTCGAGTGCGAAAAGTCAAAAACAAGCAGATGCTAATAGAGCAATGACAATGTACTTCCCAAGCAGACTTAGATAACTGTTCAAGATAATTTCGGAAACGTTTTTTGTAACAAACTAAATTGGATTTCATAATAATCGAAGAAAGACATTTCATAGATTAAAAATTGTTAAATGACAACTTGTAAGTTGATACAAATAAATATTTATCGATACAAGTATTTTTACTAAATATGTACTTCAAAATTTCTTATTTCTCATGAATTGATGAGCTTTTCCGTCTGACAATAGAAAAATTCTGTTTTTAATTTCTCAATTCAATTGCCCTCTTAGCCTCTCTTTTAAAATGTTAATCTGTGCGTTAAAATTTTACTACGAAATTTATAGTTTCCTCAATCTGTTAGTAAAATGATAAAATAAAAACTTTTCTTTTAAACGCTATCGTCACAGTCTTATTATTCGCAATCGAATTCGCAACTGCAACAATGTGTCGGATCGGCATTACTAAGTAGAACGTTGCTTACCTCAGTAGTTTCTCGACGAGGAGCTTACCGAGGAAACCAGAGCCGCCCGTGACGAGAACATTTAGGCCTTCGTAAAACTTCGTAATTTCGGTGCTTTCGACGTCGAGATCATTATCCGCATGCATGTTCAGCATATCGTCCAAATATGACTCACCACCTGTCATTGTAACAGTTTGATTTGCCAACTCTGGCATCTTTTAATTATTAGACCTACATGGATCAAATTAGATTTCGATAAAATAGTGTAATTTGTAAATGAATTTTATTAATAATTTCACCTTCTTTTTAATATTTGTAATTGACAACAATTCTTCTTTATTTATTTTTCGGTTTACAATACGATAAAACTTGTTTAGTTAATTTTAGTTAATTACGTAAACAATTGCTAATTATAAGAATATTTAACAAAATAAATAAATTCATGACTAATAATATATTATGTACCTAGGGCGTGATGTGAGCCTTTTTAGATCGAGTGTAGAGTTTACAGTACGAGCCGAAGGCGAGTGCGTTTTACTGTAAACGCACGACGTCAAAAGGCCCACTAGCCCTAGGTGCACACCATATTTTTTGTGACACATGTATTGATTTTGTTGTATCAAAATTAAAATTTAATAAATACAAATAATACAATTTTCTTGTTTATCTTAAATTGAATTCATCTTTAAATAAAAAAATTCATAAAAAACATTCACGCACAATATTATCGTGGATTATGTTCAATTTTTGCAATTTTACGCAGTTTTAGAGCAGCGGGCGCAAAAGTATCTAACGAAAGATAGATTTGCCGGGCGCAAATGTATGCTTTTCTTTTCCGTTTATTAAAAAAAATGGTACACATACTATTTTTTGACACATCGGGCGAGAAATTTGGCTTCGCATGCCTGTTTAGCGGGCGCAAAATAGTACATTCTCTCCTTAGGGCGCAACATTCGCGCATGCGCGTATTTCGCACCCGCTAAACAGACATGCGAAACCAAATTTCGCGCCCGGAGTGTCAAAATAGTACATTTCGATACTAGTGCGAAAATTTGATTTCCGCCTCGTGTGACTGTTTGCGCCCGAGCGAAGCGAGGGTGAAAAAGTCACACTAGGAGGAAATCAACTTCTCACACGAGTGTCGAACCGTATTTTTTCACACGACGTGTGAAAAGCTCAATTTAGCGCATGCTTTTTTATTCGAGCGTGCGAGAAATCGAACTTCTCGCACGGAGTGTGAAAAAGTCATTTTACGACCTCTTCTTTGGCCGAGAAATCGCGAAAATCGTGCATATGTTACAAAGAAAACTTTATTTCTAATTTTTTTAATAGTAATATATTAGTTCTTAAATAATTATATAAATATAGAGAGTTTTATAATAATGCTTGCTTATAGGTAATTCTTTTTTATTTGAAAATTCAAATTCAAATTTATATGAAAAAATATTTATTGAATATACTGCAACTCATTTTTTTTCGGCACTTTTGATATTGGTATTCGACACTTGAAAAATAAAATCTGTTTATTACCTATTTTCCTATTCTGCTATTGCATATACACCATGCAGTATATAAAATCCGCAAGAGTTCGTCAGCTGATTTCGCTCAGTTAGGAAATAGTTGATGTCAACGACCGTGGGGACAACAACACGGTGCCTCTTCAAAATCGTAAAAAATGAGACACTCGCGGAGCGACTGCAACGGAAGCCTTTCTCCAACTGTCATCGATGCGCCGACTTCCTATACACTACCGTAAGCCATTAGCGCCGAAAAAAGCGCCGACGGATGACAATCCGAAATTACGAGGGGACATGTACGCCCGTCTGTGTTTATGCTTACCGGATCAAGATTCGAGTTTGTACAAAATTCGAATGCAGCCCCGAAGAATTGCATCGATAGGCATCGCTTATTAGGTCGGTTGGTGAACGGATTTTGATGAGATGCACGCGCACGCGTATCTATTTGGGGAATCTATTCATTGCACGGGTTGGATCAGTTGCTTTGTAATATATTCATTCGCGTCGATGCTATAGAGGAAACGATGGTTTGGTTTGAATAAACATAGATTTACAGGGGACGTACTTTGTCTGACGTACTGTTAAAAGACGAATAATTGTTGATTCAGGCGTAACGGTAGAAATGCTTAAAGTTTTCTTCGTAGGCTGTAACGCTAGGGGCAGACCCAGTGTCATGATTCATTTTAAGAAAAACTTATACGCAATATCAAATCATACTGTTGAACTATGTTTTAAATTTTCGCGTAAAATTAACGTCGTAACCATTAGTGAACGCATTCGTTTGAACTGAGATCTTACGATGTAATTTTATTCTTTTTTTTATGATGACAAATTAGAGATCAAAAGTATTTTATTTACACTTTATAGTAATAGACTGAAATACTAAAACCGAAAAAATAGAGTAAATTAATTAAATTGGTAAAATTAAATGTCAAAAATCAGTGCTAATTATTATAAATATTTAATTAATTTATTTAAAGATAAAACACTTAAACAAATAATGATCTGCAAAAAGAAGCGTGAATACAATTAATGTATGCATAATTAAAAATATTTAAAACAGCCACGTTCAGAAAGTAATATAGGTTAAGGACCAAAAGTGACAGACTTTAGAGCCATATATATACTTATCAACCTGTAGAACACTTGCATATTTTACTATCGATTATAAAAATTGCATTCCTTGTGATTTCTTTATCACTAAAATTCAGTATATTAAAAAAATTATATTACCAATATTCTTAAAACTGACATCTATATAACATAAATTAATGCTATATTATACTGATAGTCGTATCAAAACAAGAAAGTTCAATGCAGGAACCGAATTTGATCAAAATATTGTGGATTTCATTATAAAAATGTAATTAAATATTTTTGAAAATAAAATTTTATTTTACTTAATCTATACGGTTGTAAACATGTTTTACAAATAATTTTGATATACCACTACATTACATTATATCAAGATCAACCAATGGCCATATTCTTGTCCTAACAAGAATAATTATTCAATGCAGAGGACTTCCATTATTCATAAGGGTTAATTCCATCGTAACTTCTAGTTTCAGCTCTTTTACGGTTTGGAAAAATGAAATATGTAAATAAGTAATGAAATAAAAAAAATACTAATTTAAATTTCTGGAAAATTCTAGCTTGACGTTATAGACCTACGTATAGGACTTTAAAGCGCTTTTAAGTATTCTATTGTGCAATGGAAAAATTATTTTTTAATCAACTTGTATAGTTATCAAGATCGTATATAAATATTATAAATATATCTATTGCAGAACAATTACACTACTGCGGTAGCATTTGAATTTCTCTCTTTTAAAATATGTAGATAATTATTAGTTTTTCTATAATAACTGCGTTAATTAATTAAACGCAATACTACTAAAATAAAGTTTAATTTTGAATCGCTGCATTGCCTACGTTTAAGCATTTGTCATTTGCGTTTCAAATTCAAATTAGATTACATTAAATTGCTAATCGGGACCATGAAATTGAAAGTTGCAAACTAACTTCACACGTCTAGAGCACTCCTATTTTGCTATCTCATTCATATTTACGAGTGAAAAATCTTCTAATCGCTCTCACTATACTTATTTTCCTGTTATTGTGGAGTTAGCAGCGTTCAATTGCTTTGAGGAAACTGAAAGAGTTTTCTGTAGTCATTTCTACCATATTGTCCTACAATCGAAAACTAAAAGAGTTTTCAAATGAATACAAACTATTGTAAAAAATATATACTGATATTATACAAGCAATGATTTTATTATTTGATGTTATACCAATTTATTAAATTTACATATATGCAAATCTCACGAAATCTTCGACAAAACCCGAAAAGTGGAAATCCGCACTTGAACAAAGTTCATCAAACGGTATACTTTTTCTGGGACAACTATCGATTTTTTTTTAAAAATCATTACACCAAAAACAACTTAATATAAAATTTTAAAAAAAGAAAATAAATCTAAAGAACGAGAACTTTCCAAATCGTTTTCAGAATTAAAAAATGTTGATTCTTTCAAAATTCATGAGGTCAATTGTTGGCCGTTTGTCACCTTTTTTGTGAATTTTAAGTTCAACTTCAAGCTCATGTAACTTTTGAAGGAATCAACATTTTCTAAATCTAAAAAAATATTTGTAAATCTCTTGCTTTGTAGTCTAAATTTAATATTAAGTTGTTTTTGATAGTATGATTTAGAACTAAACTAGAACTATTTTTAATCATTTAAAAAAAATTGATTAGTTGTACCAGAAAAAGTATGCCGTACGATGGACTTCAACCGTAGACTTCTCTTCTCGATACTATAAACAACGAGAAAAATTAGGTTTGATAGGTGTGCTCGAAAAAAAATTGTGAAATCCATTTTTCGTGTTTCGACGATTGGATGGAAAAAAATGTCAATTCAAAAATGGCTTAGAAAAGGTGTCAGTTCAAATTTTGGTTGAAAAAGGTGTTAGTTATGGAGCACTTTTTTCTATAGATTTTTAGTGGTACCACTGCAACGTATTATAACTATCGTTAATTCGTGTGATACGTGCACCTATTTCGAGATTTGCGTTCAACTCCGAAATTTGATATTTCGCTCAGTATAAACTGAATTACCTTGAATTGCGTTATGTTATAATGTGACGATACCGGTTACTTCATAATACACTATTATAAATAAGTGTTACACTTAAAACAAAAATATATAATTGTATAAGCGAATTCAAATATCGTTTTTGTTAAATAATACGAAATATTTAATAATAAATATTAATTTCAGAAGAATATTATAAAATAAAATATTTTTTCGAAAGACTTTTGAAAGTAAAATACTTGACGGAAATACTTATTAATTATTTTATTTTTCGACGTTTTTCTAAACAACTAAAAAAAGGTACAAAAATTTCGAAACACTGCATCGAAAAATAGCTTTGCCCGCACGCAAAATCGAATTTTACACACACTGTATAAAAAAATATCGTATCCGACACGTACTAATAAGATTACTTGATAATAGCGCTGCAGTTATATTCAATCTATCTAAAATAATCAATATTTAAAAAAAAAATAGTCCAATTTCATTGATTCAAAGCTAAGATTAAACATTTTTAAAAAATTCACGTTCGCCATACGGCAAGGCGCAGCAAAAAGACCGCGCACAACTTTCGGTGCAATCTTTCATATCTTATTACGTATCAACTCTTCAACTTGAAATTCGGAACTTTCAACTCAAGTTTATGACAATTAAAAAGTACTTTAAAGAAAAAATGGTACCATCAGAGAAAGCAGGAAAAATTCGGTTTCTGTATTTTACTCTTTTCTGATGGGAGCCGTAGCGCCGATTATGAGAGAGTTGAAAGAATATACGTTTTATGCAAAATATGTGGCGCGTGTGTCCGCTGGCCGATGTTTGGTTGATGCTCCTATTTCATATTATTTAACGAAAACTATATTTTGATTCACTTATACAGTTATATATTTTTTTTTTTTTTAATTGATAATTTTGGGTTTTAACTGTAACACCTATTCATAATAATATATTATGAAATATCAGGTATTGTCTCATTATAACATAACGCAATTTGAGATAATTCAGTTTCTACTGAACGAAATATCAAATCTCAGAGTTAAAACCCCTAAATATCGAGAAGACGAACGTAGGTGCACGTATCGCACGAATTAACGATAGTTATAATACGTTGCAGTGGCGTACCACTACCAAATCTATAGAAATAAAGTGCTCCTCAACTGACACCTTCTTCATGCAAAATTTGAACTGACAACTTTTTCAACCAAAATTTGAACTGACACCTTTTCTAAGCCATTTTTTAATTGACACCCAACCATCTTTAACCAACCGTGGATATTTTAATTTTTCGGAAGTTCCATAGCGAAAATGAGAAATAAATTTTATATTGTAAAAGTGGAGAGTTCTTCATTCGAAAAATGTATATTTTGGAAGTACTTATCCCAGTAAGGTATCAAGCGTAATATAATATGTGTAATGTAATTATGTATTATATTCTAATTCTGTAATGTAATACGTGTAATTACATGTTAACCATGTAATACTTCTATCATCTCATGTATGCTCGTGTAGAGATCTAATTGTTGACGATATGTTGATACATTTTTTGTAAAAATTGTTCGTAAAAATTTTTTAATTGGTTAAGAAAAATGTTCCTAAAATTCATAAATTTAATTTCTCAGAAACTAAATGATCAATCGATTTGAAATTTAAACCACAAATTAAATTCATTTTAAGGAATATTAGG
>JAYJLV010031636.1:0-28717 GCA_036873485.1 Torymus texanus | reverse complement strand
CTCTCTCTCTCTCTCTCTCTCTCTCTCTCTCTCTCTCTCTCTCTCTCTCTCTCTCTCTCTCTCTCTCTCTCACTACTCCCCCAACTCTCTCACCCGCGTGAATCCCGTCACACACGCGTTCCGCGCTGGGCGATACTAATCGTGCCATACACTACGCGCGTGCACGAGTGAGAGAGGGAGAGAGAAACAGAGATAACTAATCCCGTCTAATTACGCGAACCGCGTTATAACGTCACTCTGAAATTATCGGCCGCTTTGAGTTTACCTCTCTCTATATATATACACATAGTATAGTACAACCGCGCGGACGGGGAATATACAGAGATAGCGTCTTTTGGGGCATACGACTATGTGTATATATATATATATATATGTGTGTGTGTATGCGTTAATGCGCGCGGAATTCGCGCGTATATAATTGCGAGGTCGCAACGGAATGAGTCTATGTATAGGAAGCCCCATGTGTGAGAGTAAATGGGGCTCGCGCAGCAGTTCCGGAGATCTTTCTATTATCGTGTATACGCTCTCGTTGCGCTGCGTGGAGATATATATATATATATATATATATATATATATATAGCCACGTGGGGATATAACACGGGGTTAATTGATTGCGCGATCAATCAATGTCGTTTTGGCAATTTTTGCTCGAGATCCAACAAGCGGACGCGACGATGAGGATGTATGGGAATTATTTTATTATTGATCGGCGCGTGCTGCTGGTGGTGGTTGGTTATATCATTTTTTTACACGCTGGGTTTTCGAGGCTTAATATCGTGGTTATAAAAGAAATTAGATTATGTCGAGGTACTTTAACACTTATTATATTTTCATAATAGTAAAATCTAAATAAAATTAGATGCATGCGTGTGTGGTAGAATAAATAAAGTGAAATGTATAGTAGCTTGTAGCATCCTGCGCACGACGAAATTCGGTAAGTAGATGCTGCCATCTGCCGGCAGATGGTCTAACTGTATATGTGTTTCCGATGGTCAGATACATTCTGTTTCATTCTTCAATCACGTATCTCAAATACAATATTAGTACTAATTTCTAAGCATAATTTCTAATAATTCGAACAATAAAATAATTCATTCAACTCATTCACATTATTCCTTTTACTTTTATCCTTAGAAACCATGCACACTACTTCATTTAATTTGCTGACAAAGATCTTAATCCGACCAAACTCAGATGTCAGCAACAAAACACACACACACACACACACACACATATCCTTTCGTCGCGCTCTTTCTCAACCTGCGACAATAAGTTACCACACGTTGCAAAAATCTGACAGCAGCATTAATTTTCTCGAGCTCTCGTCTCCCTTCCAAAAAACCATTCGCCACTATGTGTCTCTCTCTCCCACAGCTGGACAAAAATCGAAGTTACATCTCAAGCAAAAATCTACCGCGAGATAATAAAGAGCCACGCGCGAAAAGTCACCCATGTTTATATGCATGCGGGCCCTCGTATGTCTCTCTCTTCCTCTCTCTTGGGCAGATCGAGACCGGGAAAAAGGTATAAGATTGCTCGGTCAGAGATGCGTCGTGAGATTAAAGATTTATATTTTGGAGCGCGCACTCGTTGTCGGATGAGATGTGCAAGCCTTTTTTGGACCGTATCCCGTTTTGTCGGATGGTTATCTTTAATTTTCGCATATTTTACTAAAACAATATAATAGAAATTATATTAAATTCATTTATTTTTTATATGTTTTTGGTTTCTACATGTTATCCCGCGTATGTTCGATGAAATTTCGCTTGACTTTTCTCTTTTAAAGCACAAATCCGTTGAAATTGACATACCTACCGCTCAGCCCCAAACTACATTCCACTACAACAACACGCTGCAATCTCGAAAAACAACCCTTTTCCACTATATATACATGTGAATGGAAAAAAAAAGAAAAAATAAATAAATCGAAAAACATCAGAGTCTATATAACACACGCACGTATGCACGCGCGTCCCAACAGAGCAGTCGTTCACGCCTCGCGGCCGAGTTTTGACACTATCAACGTATGGCCATCTGCGCGCATATAACGCGTAAGCCCGCATACACACACATACGCATATAACGCGCGCGCGAGCTTCACGCGGTGAGGCGCGCGATCCATCAACTCGGCGGCTACTTTTCCTTTGACGCGCACTACATACTATATGGTTCCCTGCTCTCGTAGCTCCTTCAACCCTCGTTTTTTTCCAGTTACGCGCGTTTTGTCATTGCAGCGTTGCTGCTGCTGCTGCTCGTCACCTGTTCGAGACTGGTTTTTCGATTTTGGATGAGCACTGCGTTCTCTGATCGATGAGGAGAGCAATCCAATGCACGATACATATATATGTATATAGGTTTGTTGCGGCCGTCACTACCGCGTTCTTTGTGATTTATATATCGTGGATGCGGGCCTGTACGTAGGATTGTCGTCGGGCTGGAAAATCGTTTTGATGATGATTGCCCGTTGCGGCTTTTTGGGTAATGAAACGAGAACGGAGTGAGGGGCAAAAGGGTGCATACGCTTGATTACATTATACAAATGTCGAAGTTGTCAAGCGCGAGTTACAGCTCGAACCTGTCTGCGAATATAATAATATTATTTCGATATTTCAGCCGGTGTAAATGAAAGACCGATTATTATTGTTAAAAAAATGAAAGATCCATTGATTAACGTGTATATATATATAATACCAGGGTGATGAGTTCAATCGCGCGCAGTTACACAACATCGAGTTATGTGTGTAATATTCTTTGATGGCGGCTTTTCGCGAAATGACAGCAGATCTCTTCCTGGATCTGACATTTTTCCCATCGCTCTCGATCGTCGCTATTATATTTTCCTCAGCGATAACCACAAGCCTACCGTATCTATTAGCAACGAATATCCCTTAATCTTCTCAGTTAGCCCCCATAAAATCCGGCATGCTCTCCTTTCTAGTCACAGCAAAAAAGCACGCCGAGGAACTTGGAAGAGACATTTCGTCCCTTTTAATCTTCCCCTCGGCGCGCGAGCGTGCTCTGTTTGTTTTTGCCGCCGTGCAAAGTCAAGCCCGTAGCTGCGGCCTTTTCTTATACATGATAAAACTACGCTAGGAAAAAGCAAGAGAGAGAGAGAGAGAAGAAAAACACACCCTGTGATTTTCACTCCCTCGCTCTCTTTCTCTTGTTTCTTGCGAGGGCTTTTCGAGCGAGACGAGAGAGCGAAACGATTTCCAGGGACTCGACTGAGGAACGAATCATCCGTGACGAAGGCGACAGGCTGCGGGAGATGACAACTTAAACAACGATTTTGGCCTCGCTACTACTGGTATGTGTATGTATATATATATAGTGTCGCAGAGAGTGAAAAAGTGCGTTGATTGGCGCACGCTTTTTTTTCTTCAGCTCGCAGAGCTTCCTTTGTGAAGAGAGATATAGAGGGATTCAATTGCGGTGCGACGTTTTTGCGCAGTCGAAGACAAAGCGATAATGAGTCCGAGCGCCAAATGAGTTGCGTATTTCGCGCGGTAGTGATACTGGCGAGACTAATTTCTAAATTTCCCCCAAGCGACAAGAGGGTAGATTAATTTTCTCCTTTATACTTTAAGCAACGGAAGTGAGTAACTCTAACTACTCTTCGTAAATATAACAACGTTTTTTTTATCCTAATAGCACGAAGCCTATTTAGCAGCGTACCAACGAACCCGCAACGACGACAAACAATTTCGCGATCCAATTGTTTCTACCAAGAGAGAGAGAGAGATTCATCAGCAGGGCCCAATTATTCTCATAAAAATAAACCAGCGCAATGACACATATACACAAGCTCTGCGGGCTACTGTCACCGCTAATGACAATAATTTGGGCGAGCGCAACAAGAACGTTTCCTCCGCAAATTGCGCCTGTGATATTTTCCTCCATCGATTACAATGCGCGCTAATTCTTAATTTCCTCGCGTTCGCGCTGATGACAGGAAGGCGCGAGCGCAAGAAAGCACGGCGGAAATGGCGGGAACCCGCAAGATGGCCTCGCAAGTTGGTATATAGTAAAAGAGAGAGTGCAATTGCGCGATTGTCAGCGATTCCAAGACACGCTGAAGTCGACGACGCTTTAATGAGAAATCACGAAATATTCAGGTAAAGAACTTTATTTTTATCCCATTATTATATATACGTACGTATAATATGTTAAGTTTTTTTTTCTTACACGGCAAGAAACAAGTTTATTATCCGGCATTATAAATTGATCGATAATGAAAGACACATCCGTGCGGCACCGTTACTCATTCCATCCCAAAAAAAAATAAATGGTCAATTTAAATATTGGTCCTAGCTATTATAATAAAAATTACGCATCGGATAAATACTTGTCGTCGGTCGATGAAGCCATGTCTGCTCGACCGGCCGGCCACGGCCAATTTACGACTGCGCAGAACCTAAATGCGCTATTATAACAGTAAATTAATTCGAATAATGGCTCTATCCTCACTCTACACTCCCCGAGACTCCATGTCATCGTCTCGGACCACACGAAAATTACTTCCCAATAATAATAATGATGATGATGATAGTAATACGACAAACGGCGCGAAAAATTGTCAACGAATGGTCTCCACGCAGCCGCGAGTTCAACAACAATTAACATAGGAAAGGCATTAACCACGTCGACGCGGCGGTCTCTCGCATAAAATTACCATAGACACGTGTCCGGTACACGCAAACATACAGGCTCCAAAAATCCATTCCCGAACAATATCGCCGATGCGTTATTTTTTTCTCATTCGAAGAGCGCCGCGCGCGAGACATGACGGTATAAGTCAGTCTAACCGTGTATATATACACACACGCGCTCTTTAAGCTTACACGCCTGCGGACTCGTGTAACCGCGACACGCGCGTTCGTATAAATAAATGCCGCAAGTGTACATATATATATATGAAGGGCAACAGCAGCATTAGCATACGCGAACGAGCGAGAGGAAAGACTAACGAGAGAGAGAAAGAGAGAGGAATAGCCCCGTGGGTGGATGCTATATGCGATCACGCGTCCGCTCTTGTTTGTCCTCCCATTTTTCATCGCTGCAGTGGTGCGTTCGTTCTTCTTTTTTTGGAACGCGCGTTTCCCTTTTTTCACCCATTAGGTTGCACGCGCGGGATGTGTTCTGTCAATTTGCGGAGATTAAGCGAGTCCTTTCAATTTGTCCGTCGTTCCCAGCACGTCGATATATGCGTACGTACATATATATACAGACAAGATGGAACGTTTATTAGTACGGGTAATTAGGGGGATGCTTATGCGAGGGGTTAAAAATATCGGCAATGATCGATTTCTCGCTTCGCTGTTGGTTTTAACGACGTGGGAATGTTAATGTTGTAGATGGATCTCGTGATTTGACTTACGTGTATATGATGTATATAATAGGCTAGAGCTAACGAAGGGATCGGATAAATAATTGATCGCTGCAATGACTCACCTGGAACAGAAAAATGAAATAGCACAATTAGAAAAATCGTAATGTATATAAGTCGATCGATTATGTTTTTTAAAGAGAGAGAGAGAGAGAGAGAGACCAGTTTCTCAATAACGGCAGCTTCGCAAAACAGATAAGAACCTCGCAGCCGCTGGCAGAGCGCAGTAAAGCGCGAGCTGCGGCGTCACATAATAAACGTGATAATAACCCGCACCGTTAAAGTAGCGAAACTCGTCGCTAGGATATAAAAGCCGACGGAACAAGTTGACTCTCTCTCTCCCGCTCGCTCGCTCTTTTCAATCGGAGTAAACAAGAAAAGTACGCCGCGCGCCGCGTCGTCCTAATCGGGCAAATGGAAAACGCGATTGTGTGACTGCTCGCGGGGCTCTCCTCTCAATTTCCGCGATTTCGTGCGCAGCCGCGCGCGACGGTTTGTCATTTTTTTGTTGTTGTTGTCCTGCGCATATATACAGAGGGATCGAGCTACGTATACAATTCGTCGCGTCTATAAGGTCGCTTTGTTTCTTTTTATATATACACGTCTACGTCTTTAAATGTCTGAGATAGCTTTTCTTTTTGTTGTCTTCCCTATACAGCGGTTTATATATATAGAGAATTACATTCAATATAGTTTTTCTTCATCCCCCAACACTGAAAAAAAAAGCTCTTTCATCAACTCGCGACGAAAGAAACTCCCGCGAAATTCCGAATCAATTAAGCCTACGCCACAAATTGACTCAACGCGTCTTTGTATACCTGCCCACGTGGCTATGCTATGCGCACCTATAAATAAAACTATACAGTGCGGCGGTATAGGCGAAAGTGCTCAGCACACTCTGTAGACTGCACCGAATAAAATTTCCATTTCGCATCTCGTTCGACGCGACGACGACGGGCCGCTCGACGTGAGCTGTAGTATCTGTGTCGAGCTCTGCGCCCGAGCACAATGGCGATAAAAGAACGCACGGATCTCTCTGTGTGTGTATATATATATACGCGTGGATAAAGCCAGCCCTGTTGTCGCATATTTCACTTTTTCCTTCATTGTCTCGCTCGTTCGTGTTGAATACCCGGGAATTGGCGCTGCCACTGGTGTAATGTAACGAATCGAATTAGGAAGAAATTGTGTAAGAGGGTTAAGAATCTTCTTTTGTAAGGATATATACATACTTGTCGGATCTTTAAAATGCAATCAATCATTTTCAACGATAAAAATTAATAGTCACGGGTAATGAATTCGTTTTATATCTGTAAACGGATTGGAAAGGTAAACGCATGAATTGCAAATCTTTATATTGACTGGAACGTCAGAAAAAGGAATGCGGCGGGGTAAAAGCACCGACTGCGCAAACAGAACATCTATAAAACTCTCTCTCTCTCTCTCTCTCTCTCTCTCTCTCGTTCTCGCTATTCGCACGCAGATTTAATAGACGCACGGAAGCCGCCTTAACGAGACTCGGGGGGAGGAGTAGTCAAAGCTCGTCTACCATCAGCGTCGCTCTCTCTCTCTCTCTCTCTCTGCGATCGCGCTATTATTTATTTTATCGGACGAATTCTCCCTCTCCCACGGCAGTTCTGCAAAAAATCCCCCTCAAATCCTCCCACGAGTGAGCGTACGTACGCGCGGAGCAGCTTAACTGTTTACGGAGTAAATTGGCGGCGCGGCATTGCAGCGATTTTTTCGCTCGCTCGAGCCTCCGCATAGTTTGATTTTGCACGGAAAAAAGAGAGAGAGAGCGAGCGCCGCCGCGGTGTTAACTCGACGGTCGAAAGGGATTAACGCGCCGCCGCGTGCGTGCGCGTCGGGATTCAAAAGTCCGTAGGAGTAGAGAGAGGGAGAGGGAGAGAGGTGCAATCGTTCGGTGATCTTTTTTAAATTCCGGTCTAGCGGCGCTACGGCGGTGCTGCGATTTTTTTTAAACGTCGTATGTGAAAATACGTCGATTTTTTAGATTAAATTGGCGCGCCGGGGATTTTTTCCCCTCTCGATTCCTTTTGTGTTTTGTTTTTTATTCGGCGCAATTCGCGACGACGGTTTAATCTTTCTGTCGAAAAATTCGAATTTCGGTTTTCGAACGTATATATTGTATATGTACTTTTCTTTCAGATATATAATAATTATGCTATAGGATATACCCGTTAAAATGGACTATATATAATATTACGTTTGAATTAATACACCGATGTCAATAATTTATTATAAAAACAAAGTGAATTTTAATAAAATTATGGCGAATTTACTTTATTGCTTGCACACACAATATATATATCGAAGACGAAACTTTAATAAATTTATCGAGATACGGGTCCACTGCAATGTTCTTTATATATAAAATAAATTTTATAATAAACATGTCCAAGCCAAAGCAACGCGCGGATACACCCCGCAACCGGAGGGTGAAAATGCTAACGAGATCAGTGCGTTGCGAAAAAGCCAACGAAATCCGCATCCATATGCGCATAATCAAGGGTCAACCGTTTCACGAGATCAAAACGTCAAGTGTCCACGTTACCGCCAGTGCTTCCTCTTTTCCCCCTTCCTACAAAAAGAAAAGACGCTTACGTTCACGTGGGGTTACCGGAGAAAGAGAGAAATTCTCTATTCCCTCTAACCTCCTCTGGAATTCCAGTCCCTCAAACGAGTTCGCAACGCTCGAATCCGGAATCCGATATACAGACACGTTCACATATATATATACACACACATGCTTACGTAAAAATGCTTGCTTCCTTGGGAAAATACTACACGGCGCGCAGCTTTGCGGCTCCACAGCAGTTTACATTGGAGAAGCGCGCGATTTTTCCGTTTGTGGAACGATGGTGGTAGTATAACAACGACGGTAGGATAGGTAGAGGTATACGATGAACTTGTATCCTTCTCCCGTACGCGTGTGTGTGTGTAGAGAGGGTGAATGTAAATGCCCGTCGTAAAATGTATTAAACAACAGCTTTTAAGCGAAATTTTGTTAATGAAAGAGACTCTGCGCACGTCCGCCCGTTTGCTGCTGCCACTCTATGTATGTATGTGTGTCTGTGTACGTAGCAAGTTTATACATACGATGGCCGAACGTTAAGTTGCGCAAGGGTATATATAGCATGTATATGTATGTGTGGGGGACTATACGCGGCGAGAGCGGATGCGGACGCGTTTTAGTCCGGCGGACAGGCCATGGGGTGGGGGGAGGGGTTAAGTGGATTAGTCGGCGAGAGAGAGAGAGAGAGCGAGGGAAAGGGAGACTTGTAAAGCTTCACCCCCGACGATTTAATTTTTCGCGAATTCGTTCTAATGGCCGCAGCGCTCGGCTGTTTGTACTGCGTATAACGGGCGAGACTCGATCGCTGAAGTACTAGAAGTGACGGCTCGACAAGCTAAAGCCTTCGTTCCCGCGCGAATCCTAATTGTTTTATTATATTTTTTATACGTATATAACAGAACATGTGTCTCTTTAAAATGCGATAGACGTATGCAGGTGGAATATCGACAGTGTATATATATATATATGATATACAACTTGACGAACTAATTAATGAGTGAGCGTACGATTGGTCTAAACAACGCAATGTGTATAGCGTGCGAAAGAATTCGCCAAGTCACCGATCGTAATAAGAGCAGAATTTTTTGCACTTGAATAAACCGCACGCTGGTCTCTCCACAAGTATTTTATATAGAATATAATAATGCAATTCAAGTAATTATGCATTCGTGTGTGTGTGTGTGTGTGTATATATATATATATATATATATATATATATATAAGATATATGGCGCCACAAATGGAACGCTGTATATACACAAGACTATGGTTAATTGGAAAAATGAGTATAGCGCGAGTGCGGAAATTGGAGCGATATTTACATTGGCGGCGTGCGCGAGAGAGAGAGAAAGAAAAAGTTTATGGTACTTTAAAACCAACGCATTGAGATGTGCTAGAATACTAAACAAGTGTTAAAATAGTATGTGCATATTTTACAGCACCATGATTATATAAACAAAAGTGAATAAACCGATTTATATTGCACTCGCTCAGAGGCAGCGGCAAGTTCTTGTGTATAATATCTCCGACGTGTAACACTGATTTTTAATATACCAAACAATTCATAAATTCAGGAAACCTCGTAAACTTTGCACGCTGCTGCTGCTGCGGCGCGCGGCTACCGCAGCCTTCACACCGCAATTTTTGCCCTGTGCGCACACTCTCGCATTATATACAATACACGTGCGCGCAAAAAGCGCGCGCGGGCAACCGCGCCTACCGAGAATCCAACTCTTACGTCGCGATCTTTCTCTCTCTCTCTCTCTCTCTCTCTCTCTACCTCCTCCCTTTTTTCCCGCCCCAGTCGTTATATACGCGATCGCAATCTCAGCGTGCGGCGACGCAAAACCCATGAGCTCGCTCGCGGCAAATGCGCGCGCGTTTTCTTGCCTACTGGATTCTGTTTGCCCGCACACTCACTCGTTCGTTCGCTCGCTCTTCTTTCGTCTCGCCTCATCGTCTTTCCACCGCGTGCTTTATAGCTATACACATGTATATATAGATACACACGGGCGTCCGTGGAGAGTCATATCCTTATGATTATTCCCGGAGCCTCAGGCGACGGCTGTACAGTGCTGCGACGACGACGCGAGGACGACTTTCCCAAGGAGTATAGTAGTATATGGTGAAGAAGAGAGAGAGAGAGAGAGAGAGAGCCTCGGGTGTGTACGAGCCTCAGCGTTTACGCATTTTTTTGCAAGCGGTGCGATTATTATTGTTATTATTACGCGCGCGCAAGCGAGGAGCGTAATTGCAGGGGGGCGTTATTAGGCGAGAGAGAGAGAGCCCGACGCGTAATTAAATGCAGGGAGAGGCGCGAGGAAGTCGCAGCCACACCGCGGAAGAAGGAGGAGGCCGTGGATTTTCCGTTGTTGATACTGTGAAATGAAAGGGGAGGGATGTGCGTGTCTGTGTATGTGGATTTTTCGTGATTTGTGGATAACACGATGGCTTTTGTGTAGCGAAAAAAAAAATGTATGTTAGTAGGCGACGAGCGAGTTTTGATTTTTGGCTAGTTCGTTGATGATTTAATGACGTGTGGTTCGTTCATTGTTTATGAGGCACATTAGAGAAATAGGATAATGAGTGCCGTCGTGTAATCATGAATTAGTTATTAATCTAAAATGTTTGCGCGAGTATGTACATGGTAATTATCATTAAAAATTTATGAAAGTTTTACAATTATTGATCCTCTTACAATGATGCATTAAACGCACTCATCCATAATTAAGGAGAAAGGCAGAATTGACGCGTCAGACTTATCATCATACGATCTGACCGCAACAGTATATTTGATTCAATATTTTCTGGTCTATTTAAGTCTTAAAAAAAAAAACGTTCAACTTTCCCATAGCGGCAGGAGTCACACGACATATATATACACACACATACACACATTTTTCTAGGCGCGATTATTATGGACACTTTCGAGAGCGGCGCGCGCGGAACGTATAATTACGCAGGATTAGACGAGTGTAATTAAATCGTCGAGCCGCGGACGCTCGTATAAAAAGTCGTATAAAAGTGGTCGTATTGAAAACTAGACGCTAAAATTTATCGGTTCCCGTATCACACTGTAGTGCTATTAATTTTTTTTTCAATTTTTACAGCTCCAAGTGTTCCACTTGAGCAAAATTTTCATTCTGTCGTCTTTTAACTAATGCGGCGGAATTGAATATTTGATTTATATGGGAATATATTGCGTAAAAATGAGCGAGATAAAATCACTGCATTATGAATATTAATATACATGTATATAATTATGGTTATGTGAAAAAATACGCTTTAAATTAATAATTAAGCAGCGATATAGCGCTCATGATGAGGTTTTCTCATAATATTTTAAATTATAATCTATATTTAACTTTTCCATTGTTTAAAATAACCGTTCTACGTATATAAGAGGTAAATCTCTTTTTTTATCGTTATAAAAGTAATTCTTTTTGAAAATCGCACAAAGAAAGAAACTTCTGTTGGAAAACTCTCGATATTAAACCTCCATTAATCCAGTAGAAAGACCCCCGACAATAAAAAAAGAAATCGCCAAGTTATAACGTAATAAAGTCCTTCCGAAACGAGCCCTCGTCTCTCTTTCTCTCCTCACCAGCGAATCTCGACAGAAAAATCACTGAGGGAGGTATACATCTATACGTATATATACGACAAACATCCTCTCGCGACTATCAAAAAAAAAAGAAAACTCACCCGTCTCTCTTTCTCTGTTCAAAAGGGTTAGCCCCTATATATATATATCGAGGCGAACAAAAAAAAAAAAAAGAAACAACGTCAAGTCGAAAGGAGGTCGTGGCGCGTCTGTCCGAAGCCGGCCCAGGGGCGGGCGGGTAATGGCAGGGCGCGCGCGCGTCCCGACGGATTGATAACTATCGGACGGGCCGATCGAAACGGGACACCCGTTACTTATCGGCCAGAGTAAGAACGGGAGGGGGGAAGGGGGACCCCAACGACTATCATTAGCGCTCCACCTCCTGTGCAAAGGGCTTCGAGATGTACACGCGCGTGGAGAGAGAGAGAGAGAGAGTGAGAGAGGATTCAGCAGTAGAGAGCACGATGTTGACTAGAAACCACGAGAGAGACGGAGTGTGGTAGCCGAAGGGAGAGATAAGAAGGCGCGAGGGGAGATTTGTTTTTGAAATATGTGGGTTTAAAAATGTAACGAGGGATTAGACCGTGAGTCTCTCTGTGTATATTAGGACTTGCTTTTTTTTTTACTTCGTTATATAACTGAGGGGGTGACATATTTCAAGCGATTATCCAGTTACTTACTATACCTTATTGTCAATAAATCCAGTGCAGAGAAAAGTTCACGTTAATTGCGCACTAAATTCGTCCGGCTATTGAATTTCCCAGTGGCAAAGTGCACTTACACGCCGAGTTCTCGCCCGTACCACTACCTATATACGCGTTCTGCGGCACTATGGACGGCCAACTTTGGCTATCGTAAACTGATATTTTAGCGCGGCGGCGGCTCCGACGCCTCTGTTATACCAAAGTATTCAATTTAAGAATACCCGAATCCGATAAAATCGATACGCCGGACCCTTTTTTCTAAGCCGCAGCTCTGAGAATCACCGTAATTAATTAAAACAACCTCTTCCTTCTTAAAACTTCCTTCTGGATTTTCAAGCCTCCGCCACTGCTGCTGCTGCTGCTGCCGCCACCGATCGATCCGCAATTTCGCCCGCGGGTCTAACGCCTTTTTGCCTACATAGATATATATGTATATATGTAAAGTCAGTGTAGGGCGCGTGATTTATGCGACGGAACTGACGAGCGGCTGCGCATAGCCTATATATATTCTATACGTGTGTGTGTGTGTGTTTTCGAGTGCGCCGCGCTCTGACCCACATAATAATTTTCTTGCTCCCTCTGCGTCTTCGCCCGAGGAGGATTTTTTTTCCCTGTCGAGGGTGTTTGGGATAGTAAGTTCGTGAGTGTATGTATGTGTACTTTCGACCGGACGAGCTGATGGTACTGAATTTATGTGTCAGCCTTGGATAGGTCCGAAAATTGGAGCGCCGGGTTAAAGGGGGTTAAGAACGGATGTTGGACGATTAGATTGAGTTCGTGAAATTGATGGGCGCGCGCAAGGCTGAAGATTTAATTTGAATGATTTTTCACTATTCGATATATACTATTTTAAAATAAATATTTTTTTTTCTCCTTGCAGAAGAGGTTTCAATGAAAAGAATACACACGAGGTACATTTTTTGTACAAATATTTCGCTGGCTGCCGCTCCATGTTAGTGCGTATATTGTATTTTTCAAACGTGTTTGACATTTTCGTATTTTCAATATTTTCAGGTCAGTGTTTGCGTTTCACGGGGGCATCGAATTGTTCTAAAGATTACATTGTCATGTATATAGTATATATTTCATAGTACAACGTAAAAGAATGAATTTTTTTTTTCACCAAGCGTTTTCGAAGGTCCATAAAAATCTCATATAATATCGAATTACATTCATATTTTCACAGTCCAGATATATAGAGTGAAGTATCAAATTCTCCAGTACGCACATACTGGTAAATAAGCTTTCAGGCAGGCGAGCGATCAAATAAAAATAAACCTGCAGCCCATTTCACAAATCCGAACAGAACGCGGACACAAAACTGAAACACACACATATATACAGTTCTCTTCGATTGCTTCGATCGAGATATACACGCGTATATACCGAAACAATTTTATATTTCTTCGAGCGCTTGCGCGCGCCTGGCCATAAAGCACGATCGACTTTTCCTGTTCCTACCGGACTTTATTAAAATAATAAATCACTTTTTCATTTCCCGCTCTTCGCTACCACTTTCGCAAAGTGAATTTACCGCATCATAAATTTTAAAGCCCTTCCAGCACAAAATCTTGATACACATACAACGTAGAAAAATTCTCTTGCGCGCTTTCTAACGCAAGAAAGAGGAGAATAAAAAACTACTTCCAGACGGCTGTTTTTTTTTTTAAGGTCAGTCGTCTGGATTGCCTAAAAATTTCTCACGCAGCGAGAGGGAGAGTGTCAAACGCGTCCTACAACGACGACGGAAATCCGAAACGTATAGGACTACCGAAGACGACGGCCGAGAAGAAAGCAAGGGCCATAAATCCTCGAGAGTTTACGCAACAGCACTGCGGTATGCCAAAAGGGCAGCGCGACGAATCGCCGCTACTACAACAGACACTGCGTGTGATGCACGCACTACTATAACTCGTATGCCGGAAAAACTTTGTTCCTCCTTTCTTGTCTATACACCCGAAAACACGTATACACATACATAAAAAAAGAAGAAGAAGAAGGCTGTTGCTTTTTCTTACCTGAAGATGAACTTGGCCGTTGTTGTCAACCCATCCGATGACCATGTCGACGCCCTCGCGACCATCGTCACGCGTAAATCCAAAACCAACATATCCTGGTGTCTTCACCTGGACTTCGAAGGTCACGTCGTTCTCTCCTGGTGTCCATAAGACGAGGAAATTGTTATCAAGTACGGCGCTATGCTTCCATTCCATCACCGCGTCGGCGCACTGGGTCAGCAGGAGCAGCGCCGCCGCCAGGCTAAGGCACACGGACGCGACAGTCCGACGATGCATTTTTGCGCTTCTTGTGGCTCTCTCTTGCCTCGAGTTGACTCGTCGTGTTATATATATTGTTTGCGAGAGTCGAGAACGAAGAAGAAGAAGAAGACGACGGGGGGGAGAGAGAGAATCACGCGGACACACTGCTGAGCTCTCACAGCATCTGCAAGGAGAGAAATATATCGGGGCCAGTGAGTCGATTTGTTCGTTTTTGGGGAGTATAGGTCACGCGTGCGCGCCGGGTAGTTTTCCTGCGATTTGCCGGTATTGTGTATATATATATATACGTGTGTATGCTTGCTTTCAAAAGTGGAATTGAATGCGTTGAATGCGAGTTTAAATGTTTTCGTATATATGTATTGATTTCTTTTTTTTTCTCATGGTAGTTTTTTGTGTTCAACGGTATATGCTCGTATATATAATATATATCGTGTGAAATGTAAGTATTGACGTTTACAAGAATTATTAAAGGAGTATAAACAAATATTATATCGTTAACAGATGTATTAAATATGATTGTAGCATAATAAATAGGTTAGAATTAAAACTATATTGCGTATATACTTTTCAAGCGAATAAGCACTAATGTTTATCTATATTGTCAAAAATGAGAATTACACAATAATTTATAGAAATATTCACAAATTCTCAAATGCATTTCCACTTTCCTTAATTTAACGTGATACTAAAGAATTTAAAGTTTTCATTCAACGGATCTATATTGAAATTACTCCAAAATGAATTAATTAAAATTTTCAATTTTTTAGAAAAATTAATTTGTTAAACTTTTTATGCGATATTTTCGTCAACTTTTTAAATTGCAAACCCTTTTCCCCTTGGCTATATTCAAGCTGTCAAATTTATACGGTATTATATCATAAATAAATTGAGACCTTTTCACGCATATTTTTATTTCCACTCGAAAGGTCACTGCACTTTATAGAAATCAGTATGTGTCAAACTTTAAAATTTCATTGATATTTTTAATGCGAATGCCGAAAATAATTTTTTCATGAATCTGCTCGAATGACAGTCGTAAATAACAATATCCTGTTTGAAATAATATTACAACCGACGACGCTACGTATATTTGATAGCCGTCACTCCACTATAGAAAACTGTCAGATATCATACAGTAAGTTTCACTCACAATCGCTATTTCGAGAAAGACCATAATTTCATTTTTTATTCATATATTGTTATATTTATAAAAGTTTAAAGAATCGTACTATTCCATTTTAAATAACTTTACGTATCTTGAACTCTGCATTATATTTTCGACGTATGGAATAACTCAAAATTGTTATTTGAATGTCGATAAACATTTATATTATTATTTGAATAGATTTTTATATTTAAATGTTTTGAATAACCAAACGTTAGGCAATGTCTCGCAAGTGATAAAATAAACGATTTTTAAATAATCGTGAGTTTCTATTATTTCAGAATATATAAATTTTTGAAATGTCTTTGTACAAAAGTAGAATTACGATTAAGTCACGGTAGTTGACATATAAATGTCATTTTATAAAAAGCTGGCAGTCCTGTGTTATTGCCATGACATGCTATTTTTGAAAAAGAAAACAATTCTATTACACACTTGTCGTAGCACTTTTTATCGTAAATGCGTATCATTTGTTTAAAGTTTGACTTATTTCATTTCGTCCACTCTAATTTATTAACAAAACATCATAAACTCGGTCCTTACTAAGTTTTTAACGATGCTGCAGGTCTTAACATAAATTTGCTTTACTAGCCGACGAGAGTAATTTCGTAGCTATTATCGTTAAAAATTCAATTAATTTTTAAACTTTATACAATAAACTTTCTTATTGCAACTTAAACTTTATTTTTAAAAGCGTAAAACATTGTATTGGGCTTATCAACCGACAGCAGTTTATAGAGTACGCCAAACTAGTTTGGAGTACCATATGATAAAAACTTTTGCAAAAATACACTCTATTTAAAACTTTAGAATTAAGTATGACAGGTGTTGTTAAAATGTCGTTGATTAATAAGAGAACAAGAATAAGATCAGAAAATTGTTCAGTTTATACACTCTAAATCCGCTATGACGTAATACATTTAATAGAACTAGAATGTTGAACTATTCCCAACAGTGTTTATACTGAGTCACTGAAAAATGGGATACATCGGGATATTAACCGACCGAAACTTGAAAGTGCTCTTCGAAACTTGACGAATTGGATTCTTGTATAAACATCAACTATGATCAGTGTTTACAGAAATAACACAAATTTTACGTTTACTCTCCAACTCGTTCCTACTCCTGAGAAATCAATTACAGTGTCATTATGCGTCAATATTATTGATGTTTAATTTTATCTTTCTCACGAGACAAAAGTGAAATTTTTAAAAAATTTTGCGCAAAAAGCACGAAACGCTTTTAAGAGTAATGCACTCTGGCCCTGCCGTTCTGAATATTCATTAAATTATCCGATATGAGGTCATTCGACTCCATTTACTCAAACACCTACATTTTTTTAAAAGACTTAAATTTTTATCTTTTAATAAATTACTGAGAAAAAAACGTTTTTATATCACTTGCGGTTTGCCTCTTTATGCTTTTTATAGGATGATTCACGCCATAAGGCTCGAATCGTGAGATTATTTTAAACGCGAAATAAGTGCTCTTTCTCGGAAAATGTCAAACATTCCTATATTTCACATCTCGGAATAGACCGTCGCGATACACCACATCCTTTCCAACTACTCAAATAACCATTTATTCAATAATTCCGAAAATTTGCAGCTTGCCTAACGTAACCACCTGACCCCTAACAAATATATCCGAAATTTCGAAAAAGAAACTCCGAAAACTCCCGTATCCGTCTCTCGAACCACCGACTCAGTGCTCCAAAACTCCAAAATGACACTTTTCTTTTTTTTTTTTTTGCTGCGCCAACTCTCGCGAGGGGAGTGCACTTGTAAACTCAACATTTCCAAGCGCACTCCTCTCTCACGCGGGCGTATGTAACACACCACCTCTCCTTTGCAAATCGCACAAGCCACTATCCTGATAAACAATATATATTGCATATATATATACATATCACTGCTTCTAACCTTTTGCCTTAGCACAGTACTCTTCGTCTCTCAGCGTTATTATCACACCACAAACACACAATAAAAACAACGCTAAACGAGAGACAAGTCACTATATTATATATGAACTCCTTCCGATCACGAAGAATTTCGTTCAAAATTTTCTCACGACTTCGACAATCAGTATATATCAAACTATCGGGTCGAAACACGATCAACGTTTAGTAATAAACGAGCAAACCGATGATATTCGGTTGCTCATGTCACACACTCGCGATTCAGTATATAATCTAACTTACGGCGAAAACTTTAGCCGCGTGTATATTAAGCTTTTTTATATGTATAGACGATGAAAAACACGTCGCTCGCGCGCACGCCTGCGTCTCTCTCGACACACGGGCGAGCACCACCGTCTGTCCGGGAGGATGGCACTGAACTGACTCGACTCGCCTCGCCGGGGGTATACACCGCGCGCTCACATACACATACGCGAGGGAGAGAGAGAGAGAGAGAGGAGATATAGTATAGAGAGAGAGTATAGTGGTGGGGGCGCATGCGCCGCCGTCGTTGCCGCCGTATAGCCGCCGTAGCCGCTGCCGCCGGCCCCACCACGAGGAGAAAGAGAGAGAGAGAGATATAGAGAACGGCGGCCGCGACGGCGGAAATCGGCGGCGAGCTGCCGTAAGGTATTATTCTCTTTTCGGAGCCTGTAGGAGATGGAGTGGCTGGTCGCTGCTGCGACGAGAAGGGAGAGATGCTGTGTGTGTGTGTGAGAGAAAGAGAAGAGAGTCGGGAAGGAGGACACAGTGATGCGGAGAGAGGAGCTAGATGATAGGCCTTGTGATGCCGAGAGGAAGAGAGAAAGAGACTTTTGATTGTCGGGGACTGCGCTTAATAGTTATTCGTTAGTTGGTGATATTTGTAATTTTCTAGGGGGTTTCAATGAGAGATAATAATTCTATCAACTATGGGGAAATTTAATTTTTTTTCAGATGGATGTGGTTTTAATAATGTTTTAGTGTATTTACTTAGCGGTGAGATCAACTGAATCATTATCTTTTACGATAGAAGAAACCCGCCTGACTTTGAAGAATAAGCAAAAAGTAATTTTATCGTACAGTTTTTTACGCGTGCAGAGAACTCTGTACTATCCTCTTTAAAATATGTCACCGAACTCCATTCGCTCCTGCGCAACTATATACATTTATACAAAATATATCTATATATTGTCTCTTTCGTACTACGATACTGTCTCATCTTCCTATTTGGGTAGGGCAGAAGCAGACAGAATGGAAATACGATACCTTAAATTATTTGCACGGCCATCTGTTAATGATTCTTGCGCAGTTGGTGATGAAAATATCAAGTGTCAAGTGTCTAAATCAACGCGCTAGATTGCCGTCGCATTAGCTCTCGATGTTGAATAACATTAATTCGAATGTATACAGTTAGACGAGTTTGATGGATTCCATCATTCGGGAATACTTGTCTACACTTTAACATACGAAACTCATTCTCTCTTTGCATATCATCAAGTCTTGAATTTTATTTTCCTTTTTTTTCCTATACAACGGGCGCGCGTTATAGCTTGCATTTTATCAAGTAACATACATTCTACTTATGCAAATGGCCATTATTTAGTATTTTGATACGAACAAACGTAATCTTTATTTATTAGAATTTCTTAATTTTGCTAAAGAATATGGAAATCCAACAGTATACACTACTGGTACGCGTGTATATTTTTATACATAAAACGAGATAGTATAAACATTTTTTAATTTAAATGACGAGAGTTATGCGAATTTGATAAATATATATTTGCATTCACTAATTTAAAAAGAGAGTAACAACATTTAGAACGTCAAGCCCGTAATACTTGTCACTCACGCGGTGGTTTCATTGAGATTTATGTGTAGCACACACACCGACCGGCTCTCACTCTAAGCAGCCACCATCACACAGCAGTTGATCTGACGTGCCCCATTGAAAGGTATTGAGGCGTATTAATTTGTTACGCTTCTGAAAGATCGTAAAACTGAAATTGTACTACGGAAAATGCATAAAATACGTCAAAACATCAAATTTACTCTGACTGGAAATTTTCAAATCTGTCCATTAATATCCACTTCATGTGCGCATATATTACACACACTCTCTCCGATATTTATCCATATATATATTACATTATAGATCCGAAAGGATTACGAGCTCGGATTGAAACATATATCGATACCTTTTATCGGCTTTAAATTGCATACGAAAAGTATATTCGCACTAAGACCTTCTAATATGTATATTACTTGAAATTTCCATAAATACAAAACTCCACTGTATTCTAATACGTTAATCACTGAGAAACAAGAGCATAACCCTTTAATTAAGTGATCTTACGCAGACAGACTAACAATCAAAAATCACACTAGTCGAGCTGAACCAAACACGCTCGTAATATCAGAATCTCCGCGTCACGACTTGTTGGAAAGAAAAAAGAAAAAAAGATTCTATCGCAGGCATAGTCCGACGGGCCACAGCTATATACTTTCCCCCCGAAGCCCCATTGCTCGCTTCCTCGTCACATCACGCGCACGTATATATATATATAGAGGAAAGAATAGCGGCCAGGTAGTGGCGACCCCTGACGGAAAAATGTCTCGCACGAGAGAATCTCAGTCCCATGGACCCCTCGGCTTCTCATAAATTTCGGCTTGCTCATTCTCTCTCTCTCTCTCTCTTTCTAGTTGTATGCTCGCTATATAGATATATTTAGTATTATACGTGTATACATATACAGCGCTATATGAGGATGTACAGAACCGGTTCCTTTTTATTTTCCTAATATCTTCAGCGCGAGGATGATGCCGATGGCCTTCTCTCTTTGTTTTCATTGCCGCAAGAGTGTTTGAATGAATAGTAGTAGTGTGGTGATGGTTGGAACGGATTTCGAAAAATCTCCGGACGCTTGCGAGCGAGAAGAACGCGATATGGAAAGGTGTTAAGGTTGTAAAATTCAAATTTCGGAATACCTCTATACCACGGTTTTATTTATATAAGATGCGTGAAATTTTACCTGCCCGAAGAATTAACGCAGCGAGGAAAGAGAGAAAAAAAAAGATATCGAAGTCCGACCGGAAGTATGTATATAGTTAGTAATCGGTGACGATTTAAGTTCATTCTCGGCTTTTCTGAATAACGGCATTATAAAACTGCTATCTTTCAGATTCGTCGGTGGAGAAGAGCTCGGAGTCAATGGGTTTTATAAGTGAAGGACGCTCTTGTGGCTCTTGAAATATTTCAAGATGTAAAAAATTACTCTTTCACCCAGTCAAAAGTCTAGCCCGGTCCTTGATATATGTGAAAAACTTATTCGATTCGAGTGGATTATCGGTAGACGTGAAAGAATGATAAAGTGTTCTTCACTTTTTGGCATTAAAGCGTATATAGATATACATGTATATATGTATATACCTCCCATTGAAAAGTAAAGATAATAAACCGTGTATCAGCGTATAGTGGCCAGTACGCGCTTTTAACTGACAAAAGACTGATTTTTTTTTTACTTAGACGAGGTGTTTACGCTTACGAAACGTTTTAAGCGTACGTCAGAATTCTTTCAAGCGATTGTATTATCTTGTAACTCTTAACGGTTACAAAGTTTTGGTTTTAAATGATTACTAGTCTGACATACAACTTTAAGTGTATACGTATTCATTCGAATAAACGATATATACTTTTTTTTAAATCTAAACGTTTCTGAATTGAACAATATAAAATTTGCTTCATAAGCCGTATGTAAACCATTCATAAAACTATCTGCTTACGAATTTATTATATAGAAATAACCTACATCATAAAGACTTCTATCACCTCAAATACTTGCCAATCAAACATCCGAAAAGCATCAACTACACCACAAACTAACAGCCTACTACTGGACCTCCGTACCCGATCATCCATCATCTCTCAACCACCTCGGACAAGCCACGCACTCTCACCCTCTTCTCTCCTCCAAAACAGCGCGTCCAAATCAACAAAGCCACGCGCGGCACTTGGCGCGAAACCCACTTAGCCTCCAATCAACCCGCACCTCTACCTACCTCCACATACACACACACTATATACGCGCGTCGCCCTAATCAAAAAACCCTTTTCCCTCCTCGTACGCGGAAGCGTTGCACGTCGAGAGGATGCATCCGCTCTCTCCTCTCACTCTCTCTCTGTGAACGCGGGCGAGCGCGTGCGATCGATTCAATTACCAGTAGCGGCGGCACGCATTTGCAGGGGTACGTACACACACATACTCTCTCTCTCTCTCTCTCGATGCATCAGCAGCTGTCGCGCGTCACCCCGCGCCGCACACCGAGCTGAGCTAGCTTGGCCTCGGGGAGCCGCAGTAGCAGGAGTAGCGATCTGCCGATGTGCCTTTTTTTTCTCCCAGGGAAGAGACGGGAATGTGTCTCGGAGGTAGCGTATATGTGTCGTTTCGTGCGGTGCACGGCTGTCGCGTGTGGGGGTAAGAGAGCGACGGTTTTCGTTTGCTGAGAGGAACGAGCGAAGTGGGTTGGTGCGGTTTTATTTTTTTGCGATAGATGGTGAGGATGCCTGAACGTTTAGAGGTATAGTGAGTGTACGGCCTGATAGATTATTTAAGGTATAGCGGTTGAATGTATAGTTGTATAATTGTTTTATGTTTAATTATGTTTGAAATTGCGGTTGATGAAATTTATTGTTCACTATACGCGAATTTATTATAGAACCTTTTTTATTTAATCAAGCTAAAGATTAAATGTAATATTGAAAGAACTTTGGACCTTGTATATGTATATATATACGAACAGCTGTTCTAAACTTGAAAGAGAAATTTAATTTGATTTAACAATTTGCGGGAAGGTTTAATCAAGAACTTGAATGGGAAATAAAATGCCGATAAAATTAGCGAGCTGGCTCTCACTCGCAAAATAGAACTTCAGTGTACGCTGCTGCATTATACGCATTAATTACATTCAAATGAGAAATGATTAATTAATTGTGCTCTATGCGACTGCATATAAAAATAAATGGATTTTCATTTTCAAAAATACGTTCGGTCTAGATCGACATCATGCACTGGTAATAGAATTAAATCATTACACAATCCACAAACAAAATTAATCACGTCGGATGAATAATTACTTCATTAAATCTCGATCCGTTGTATATTAATTATAAATTAGTATATTTCCCAGCAGAATATATCATTATTACGTCGTTAATTATAGCAGATTCGCTTAATTACAAAAATATGCGCTCGTCCTTCACATATATAATAAGAAATCAATTTTCCGCTCTGATTAACTAATATAAAATCAGGAACACCTGTAATTAAAAAATAAAAGAAAATATAATTACCAAAACTTTTCCGAACAACCGCGACTAAATTATTTCTTATCCCACGCGAGTCTAAATAAAAAATCTCCAAAGAAAAGAAAGACAAAAAAAAACAGTACGAAATACCACATCCGCACACACAAGAGCGCGCGCGAACTCGTCGCGGCGACGTCAGCGCAACGACAGCCGCGCAAACACGCTCGCTCTCTCACTCGGCACGCGGAATAGTACAGAGAGGGAAAAGGGAAATGTCGATGGAGAGTACAGAGACTCGCTGTACGAGTATTCGGCGCTGGCACTGCAGCAGCAGCAGCAGCAGCAGGAGTCTCTATGTAGTGTATATATACATATATAGATACGAGAGCGCGTGTGCACGCGGGTTTGATTTGCGGCGTGTTGTTCAGTCGATTGCTCTCGAATTGCTTTCGGCGCGCGCTAGCGCACGTGTCCGCGCGCCCGCGCACACTATGTGTGTACGTACGCGCTCTCCCGTAACCGTGGAATTTCGAGTTTTGTGTGCCTCAACTGCTATACCTACTGCTACCGAGGCCGCCCCCGGCGTTAGAGGTCGCGCGTACTTCTTCTTCCTACTTCAAACTTTCTTCTTCTTCTTCTTCTTCTTCTTCTTCCACGTCGGTTTCTTTCTCTTGTGGGAGAAAATCCGTGGGATACACCCCGTTGGATATTGTTACCGGGCGAATTGTTTGCAGTGCGCAACTCGGAGCGACCGCGTGAGAGACTTATTGAGAAAGAAGCAACGTATGTGCGTGTAGCACATTATATGAAGAGCGCGAGTGGAGAGAAAAATGTCGCGGGTTAAATTATTGTTGTTCTCGAAGACGCATTTAGCTGCGAGCGCGTCGTTTTTCGCGCTGGTTGCGTGCGAGTTGCGCGTCGGAGCGCGTTTATTTAGTCGCTGGCAATGTTTCTTCGGGAGAGAGAAAGAGAGAACGAGTAAAATGAAGTAGTTGCAAAGTCATATTTCGCGAGAGAAAGAGAGAGTTGGTGTGTAATGCGCTCGAGTTATTAGAGTTGATAAATTTATTTGTAGATTTTAAGAAACCAGGTGTCATGGTAAGAGCTGTGTTGTCTCTTGTGAGATTTATCAAAATTCTTATTATTTTATATAGTTTCGTGAAATTTGATAATATCAACTGGAAATTTATTTACTTTCTCGACAATTTGAAGTGTTCTGTATAATAATTAATTTTAATTGAATGCATCTGTCATTGCATCGCAATTGAACTGGATGATATTTCTTGCTTCTATATTCGTTTAAACATTTCAACGATAAAATTAACTAATTTCTAATATATCAAAGCTATGACATTGATCATCGCTTTTAACATTTACAATTCAATTAATATAGTTGAACATCATATTGCTTTCAGATTCTTTTGAAATTGATTAAATTACAAAGGCATGCTAACTGATATTAGTCATAATTTCTAATAAATTATATAAATAACATCTCTCTTATACAATTAGCATAAAAATTTTGAGTAACACAGAATATATAATAATAATATTACTCAAAGAAAACAACACAACACCGAAACACACACGCATACTGTAAAAAAAATGCAACCTCACCGCGAGCATTTACCTCTAACCACTGAACAATGTATAACGTAGAGCCAATCGCAAGCAGTTTACATGTCCGTCGTAAATAAAAAGCCATATTTATAACCTAATATATCACCCACGTAAAAATTTCGTCCTCACGAGTTATAAATTAATCCTGTGCGCGCGGAAAATGATTTTATAAAAAAAAAGGAAGAAGAAAAAAAAAGAAACCACACGTACGTATATATATTATATACATACACTTTGCGCTCAGCTTTTTAGCGTGTGTCAGGACGTTTAACCGCGAGCGGCAGCAGCAGCAGCGAGCGCGCACGGGTCTCGCATAAATCGTCCCCCTTAAACGCGAAACAAATCTTCTCTATTACAAAATTACCCGCGAAAATTTCAGCCGTGCTCGAGAGAAAAATATCCCTTATGCATCGTCAGCCGTTAAACGAACCTCGACAAATTTTACGATCGAAGAGAGAGAGAGAGAGAGAGAGAGAGAGAGAGAGGGAGAGAGAGAGACAGCGTAAGTGCAGCTAGTGCAGCGGCGACCACAAATAAAACGGGAACGGATCCGTGCACGAGCGGTACAGAGAGAATGAAACGGACATAGACACTTCTCGTATCTGCAGATATACGGCGCGCGCGCGCATACGAGGGTAAGTATACTTTCGTTTTGTTTATGTCATCGTTTTTTATATGTCGCTGTACTGCACGCGCACGGCTATGTGAGCTTGGTGAGCTCGCTTGAGCGTGTCTAAATAAAGTTCAGTGACACGAATCTTTCTCCGAGTACTAATAACGATGTGAAGGTTTCATTTCGAAATCAAATTTATAGTTCACGACGTTTATGAGATATATAGGTAGTGGATACATTTTTTTTTTGTTCAAACTGATGGAAGAAACCTTAATACGATCTATATTTGCAATGAAAATAAAAATCGAACGATTGTGACTTATATTCGTCATTTGAATCGTAAAACTTTTATATATCCGTACATGCCGTCCCGCAATATTTACAATGACGTTAGTTTTCTCCGACTATTAACGGCAAAGCACACCAGTCACAGCGAAAAATCTGCCTATCATTCGCATCGACATTATACCGTTACTCGTTCCCCCAAGAACCTGGCCAATTAAATTGACAATTTCCCTGACGAACGCACATACATATACGTATGGCAATCATCCTCTCTCTCTCTCTCTTTTCTCTTCCTGCGCGAACGCGGAAACGATCATGAAAGCCCGCACTATACGCTTTACATACTCGCGCATGAGCGAGGTTAACAATTAGCCGTCCGCGACAGTCGTCGTCGTCGTCGTCCTCCTTCTCTCCAGGAGATTTAGGTACGTCGTTAAAAGATGACGTGACGTGTCCTTTTGAAAAGCGAAAGAAGCTGCAGTACTCGCAGGAAATTTCAAACCGACCGATAGTCAGCGTATACGCGTTCACGTCAATTAGGCGCGTTCTCGAATATAAGACTCACCGCTGTAGCAGCAGTAGCAGTCCGCCGCCGACGTGGGTCTAACGAACTAATATCGACGCGCGGCCTGACGCTAATCGGTTGCGCTATCCGTCAGTCTCTGACGAGAGAGAGAGCAAGAGAGTAAGAAGAGAACCCTTCTTCTTCCTTCTCTCTTTTATCCTTTTTCACCGCGCGTATCCCTCTCTCTCTCTCTCTCTCTCTCTCCCATGAAATCGCCAATTAACGTCCGGGAGAGAGAAACGCGCGCGGTTCACGTCCGCGCGGAAGCGACAAGACACACGAGCGCAGCGTAGGAGGCTGCTGCAACGCTGCTGTTAGACTGCTACTGCTGCTGACTCGGTCATATCCGAGGGAATCTCCCTCTTTGATTTTGCGAGCTGGACTGCTTGCTGCAACGGCGGCAGCTACCACCGCTACGCTGACGTGGATGATCCGACGTTTCGAGAGAGAGAGAGAGAACTCTTTGATTTTCTCGTCCCGAGATATATTTCCGATTCGGAATTGCTGAGAGAGAGAGAGAGAGAGAGAGAGAGAATTTACGCTCGCGCACCT
This sequence comes from Torymus texanus, assembly GCA_036873485.1. NCBI lineage: Eukaryota > Metazoa > Arthropoda > Insecta > Hymenoptera > Torymidae > Torymus > Torymus texanus. The sequence goes on along the minus strand of JAYJLV010031636.1, from coordinate 2,104 downwards.
TTCGACGTGAAGGATGCCGCGGTGAGAGAATGGCGGTTAAGGAGTAATATTTCCTACGCGTATACGAGAGCCTAGGTATTTACAGGTGGAGGGGGCGAGAGCGTCTGCTTTCTCCGCGGAATTGCGGTGAATATAGGTGTAGAAGGTGCACAGAAGGAGGTTTAGGGATATCAGAGGTGGGGGAAGAGTAGAAGTGACTGTACCAGGTAGCATATACGCGCTGTCTCTCTTGGATTAATCTGCTTTGGTTATACGTTACCGATGTACAGTGTAATTAAATACTCTGTCTTTCTCTCTCGGTGGTCTGCGTTTTGGTATGGAGATCTTGAGAATGTATATTTATATACGGAAATTGGAGAATAATATGGAAATCGTCAATTTTTGAACGAAGGAATGCGCGTGTGTGTAGCGGAATTTTTTAAGCGAGCTTTTAAAGCGGATACGCGCGTGTATGCGTCTTTGGTAAGGGGCTTTTAAGGAAAATATTACTTTATACTGTTTTACTAGCAATAAAAAATGTCAATATAAAAAACTGCATTCGATGTGTAGTATTAAACCGCTGAAATTCATTTATAGCCTTTACTATATAACCGGTAATAAAATGGTTTTAAACTTTTATGTTTAATCCAAGCTTTTTCCTCGCTCTTGTGTAATAACTCAGGATCTTATAAAAAAAATGTTTTTTCCTCGATAAGTACAAAAAGAAAGGATTAAGCCAGATGGGTTGTAAAATACGTTTTGAATCGATGAGGCGCGGAGGTTTAAAAGATGTAAAGCCACGAGATTGATGTTGCATTCATGTAATTTCAAAAGCCGTTTTATCTCTTTCCTCTTTCGAATAAAGTCGTATTTGAATAGAGCATTCACGATAGTATGTATGTGTATATATATACTTAGGATCATTTTACAACTAAAAACGAAGAAATCAACGCTTGTTTAGACTACGTCGACATGGAGAGGCTGATGCAAGTTGCTTTTCTCGTGGTATAAGTTCACGATAGCCTGCGCCGCCACCACACGCGTCAAAACTCCGAAATCTCCACAGTCCCCTCAACAAGTCATCGCAACGACATCAAACAAACATCTCCTCATCTCTTGCACAGCCCAAAGAAAACTCCTAATGGCCCAATAAAACAATACTCCGTTTTCTCTCTACCCCCGTATATAACAAAACCCAACAAATAAAAACAAAAAAAGAACAAACACCCAACGTCGAATTCCCTTTGACTCGAACCGCCGTGCCAAGGACTGAAACTCGCGTACGTATATATATATATATATATAACCACCTGTTTTTCGTTTTTCCCCACGCTTTTCGCGACTCAAGAGAACGCGGTAGAGAGAAAGACGTTTGAAAGCGACGACGACGACGACGACGACGACGAGCACTCGAGCGACGCGCTAATGGAAAGCGCACTGTGAAGGTCGTTACGTGAAATAATTATGTATACCCGCGCAATTAAGCTGTGCACGCGGCTAGCGCGAGCACTTACTAACGACTACTTAGCGAATTGCATCCTCGTGTTATAGTACGACAGAGAGAGAGAGAGAGAGAGAGCGACCAGCTGATTGCACTTTCAGCGAAAAAAGGTGTGCGTTCGCGTGGGCGTCGCGGTTGTTGGGCTTTTCCTGAACATACCAGCATACGCACATGTGCATCGAACCGTAACGGCAATGGTGTACGCGAACATTGGATTTTTTTTTTACCTTTGCTTTCTTTCGGATCAAGCGCATTTTTTTCTGTCAAAACGCCGCGGTTCAATGGGATTTTTTTTCTAGGAAGGATACGAGCATCATATATAGTATAGTGAGTGAGTGTGTATGTATATATATAGTATACGCAGAGGTTCGTATATTGATGAGCTCGCCATTGTGCCGTGCCACGGTGATTATCATTGGTGCCTTTGTTATTGCTCGCACAGGCATTCTCGTTCCTACAACCGTGGGATGAATATAATGCTCCTGTTATTGTTGTTATTTTATACATAGTGTGCCGTTGTGTTTTTATATGGAAGAGTATGTGTATATATATATACGTATATTGGTTTGTCGAAAGTATAATATTAGTCCTGTTGATTATATGACGTTGAATGAAATATATATA